>CM060964.1:142597867-142637563 GCA_030765045.1 Tenodera sinensis | reverse complement strand
CATTCAGTTGTTTTGAATCTTGGCATCCAGCCAGCACTCCTAGATTCGTTTTTAAGCCTGCGATCAAGTTTTGCGTTATTAATACAGGTGTTGTTATGTATGGTGTATCAAATACACGAGCTGTAATTCATGGCAAAAGCGAAATGCTAATTTAATAGTCTTCTGTGTGACGTTATTGCAGATCACTAATTTGGGGTATAGGATTGTCTCTTATAGGTAGCCAATCGCTTGCTTAGTTGTACGGATTCACCGGTTTCTTTCTGGATGATTTTGGCTTTTGATCTACGTGAAAAGTGTTTCACTCAGGATATATATTATGTGGGTAACAAGATAGACGTTACAGTAAACATTTTGAAACTCACACAAAGCCTGTCGCAGGTTTAATAGAAGATACTGTATTTTTGAGGTTTACTTCAATCCACAGTATAGTCCGTCGCTTAAACAGTTTCTTCAGTGCGGAACCTTCATCTATCTGAATACGTAACTGAGCTCTAAAGGACTACAGAACAACTGCTGCGGAACAAGCTGGGTAAATATAACAAATCTGCATAAGAAAACGAATAATGACTTCCCATATGAGAAAAATAACGGCAAATTCGAACAAATACCGTGGAATATCTCGCAAACTCTTTACTCCACAAAGAAATGTATTTGACATAATTTGTGTCTTTTAATGACATCTACAACTTTATCTCTTACGTTGTCTCAGTTCTGGAAGAGTCACCAGAATGAAAAGGACTTCCTAGGACATTCCCAGAAAATTCAAGATACACATTTCATTTGGCATAAAAATACCTTAAGCACATGAAGTTCTAATTAAAATCGTTAGAGCCATTTTGAGAAAAAGCAGATTGTTCGAAAATTTCCCATATAGGGTAGTCTGATTGGGGGGGGGGGGGGATGTTCTTGAAAATCTTCGTGTCACTCCCTTGGAAGATATTAAACTTAACCGAATATGGTCAGGTGTGGCATAATTTTATACTGTTGCATTTTGCTAATGTTTGAGATTTCTTTGCTGGCTTTTAAAAATTCGAAATCAGTGTCATCCTTTCGCCACAACCACGCACACCCCGAGATAAGAGTATTCATCATTCAGCTACGCAGAAAGGGCAGTCTACAAGAATCATCTATACATTGTTAATTAGCGGAGATCATTGTCAACATTAATAGTTACGCCGACAATGGTGTAAAGACGTGAGGCAGTTAAGTCATATTCTCATTCAAACAGCAACGTCAACGCGCAGCAAAACAAATACTTGCTACAGTTATCGATTGCTAATGCTACTAAAACATTTACTTTACCCAAGTTGTGCATCTTAATAAGCTTGAGATTTCTCCTCAGGTGAGTCTGTCTACTTATGACTTACAAGTTGTATAAATTTACGCAAAATGTAATGGTAGTGAAGATGACTGCAGGCGGCTGACAATATTGAGATATGCCTTTCATTTGTCATGTTAACATTTCATACATACCATATTTTAATCAAAATCGTTAGTCACTTTTAAGCAACACAAAAATATGTAAATGCAACCGAAAATTTTAAATGTGAAGATTAGATTGGACGAGGAAAAAAAAAAAAAAACATGCGCACACACAAAAAAAAAAAAAAAAAAAAAAAACACGACATTTTACATTCTCTACTGCTTATAGTAAGTAGGGAAAGTATTGTATTCCACCCAAAAATTCGATGTCAAGATTTCACCGGAAATATATGTTTTGAGGCCCGCTGAATCCAAAAAACATTTTCAGAAACAGTCCGTGTGTGTGTGTGTGTATGTGTGTGTGTGTGTGTGTGTGTGTGTGTGTGTGTGTGTGTGTGTGTGTGTGTGTGTGTGTGTCTGTGTGTCTGCCTGTGAACAACTGTGAAACGAAAAGTCGGTTAAAGACCGAAGTTGGTGCTTAAGTTTAATATCTTGTAAGGATAAGCAGGAAGATTTTGAAGAAAATTCCTCCACCTTAAACTACCCCTTACATGGAAAATTTTTCGAAAATTTTGATTTTCTCAAAAATGGCTCTAGCGATTTTCATTAAAATGCCATGCGTTTACGGTATTTTTATGGTAAATGAAATATGTATATATTTTGAATTTTCTGGATATTGTTTACTGTGGGTGAATTTCGCATAACTGGTAAACCGTAAGAGATAGACCAAATCTTAGCATACAAAAACATGTAGGTAGATCTCGTTAACATACACAAGCTATGTCTGTATGCGTTTTTTTGTGGAGTGAACCATTTCGGAGATATTCCTTGATATTTGTGTGAGTTTTGCAGTACTCACACTTTTCTCGAATGGAAGGTCATTTCTCAGTTTTTTATCTCTTGGCCGTGAAAAGCGAACAGAATTTCAAAGCTTTAAAGCATTTGACTATCGTTCAAAGCCTACTGTATTCCCACATTCTCCTTGCACCTATAAGAGAAATCAGCAGTAAGATAATTTCTGCAAATGTTTATCTCAACTAACACGAAGATAAAGATATAAGGGTTTGTAAGGATAGCTAGTACAAGAGTAGAGAAAGTCATGTGAGTGCAACACAGATTTTTTTAAATTCCGGGGAGCTCAGAAAGTATATTCCTACGAAATCCTGATACTGCAATCCTTAGATTGAATGCAATACTTGCTCTATTATTGGTAAAGCAATAAAGAAATGGCTGCTAGGAGTACGAATAGCTGCGGCTATATTTGAATCGAAGTTGTTTTAATTGTTTAATGGAGACTAATTTCTGCGGATATACTCTTAATAAGGGTTTGAATCTCTCATAACGACAATTTAATGAGTTGTGACTCCTTATATGTATTTAAATTTGTTTTTACTACACACACCGCAGTCCTTCCTAAAAATTTAAATGTGAACAATGCAGTCCTTTCATTTTGTTCTACGTTATTTTGAACTGCCCTCCTGTTTTAGATAACATTTATAGCAACCTCAAGAGAACTTGGGACTTGTATAGCTTATACGATAGCTGCGAAAACTGGTACAATTTGATAACCACTGTTATACAAAAGACATGCCTAGTCATCGCGCTTTCAGATGTACACTTACTTACTCTATATTTGTATAGTAGGCACATTATGGTGCAGTCTGGTTATATTTGGTGATATTCCATCCGTTGGGTTGCATTAGTGCCACCAACTGTTCGTGACACATAACCATGGTAAAGCTACGGCTATAGCTGGTGTTATGCTGCCACAGAAGCCCTTGTTTATGGACACGTTGCAGAGAGGCCAACCGAGAGATTTTAAAACAAGATTCTGTTCAGACGCCGTATTAATCAATCAATCTGTGGACGTACTGCTCTTGTTTGCGTGGTTTTGTCTTGAATTCTTTTAGAGTGTGTGTGTATTAGTGTTTAACGCCCGCTTTTACTACTACGGCACCGCAGGCGGTGACACTGATGATACATGGAATGAAGATGGAGCACCGGTGGAATGAGATGGCGGGGGAAACCGGAGCACCCGGAGGAAACCCGCCCTGACGCCGCTTCGTCCACCACGAATACCACATGTGGGTCCCTGGGATCGAACCCGGTCCGCCTAGGTGGTAGGCGAGCGCGCTAACCGCTCGGCCACGGCGCCGCCTGAATTCTTTTAGAGCATTATATGCAATTATAGTTAGCGTTGTTACTTTTGTGTTCGTTACACATTAGTGCATCTCGTATATATTACGATATTTAGCGCTCGGAAGTGATTTTATCCAAAAGCGTTTTACAGAACAAGATTTGCCGAAGGTGAGTAGGTTCATAATGTGTTGTGTGGTAACGATGTTCAAGCATTATTATCGTTTGAAAGTATGTTACTTTAACACTGTGATATTTGAGGTTAGAAATGCCTTTATTATGTACGTTGGCAGGACTGCTTTTTGGAATTCTTCCGTCAGCTGTTTAGTGTAATGTCGGCCATGTTGAACTCTTGGAAACTGCCGATAAATTGTGTCCACTACATTATTTAATATTAATGGTAGTAGGCATAGGAAGAAATAAACATGTTACATTAATCGTAGCTATAGAAGAGGACTATCTACTACGGGGAGAGCAAACAGGTTTCCAACGGGCTGCGCAGTGTTTTGCCTGTCCGCGTTCTGGGCACTCGTTGCCGTCTGCTGCTTTAATAGAAAAGCGCCGACGAAACCGTTCAACATTTTTAAAACTACTTTTAAGGCTTTACTGGCCAACTTTATGAAAGGATATTCTGAAACTCGCCACCGTCGTTGTCCATACATGTTTGGCACCTCTTTAGGAAACTATCCATCACTCGCCGTAGTACACGCTGAGAAATGCTGGCAATTACCTGGCGGATATTTTGTTTTAATTCTTGCAGGGTGTGTGGGTTTGTCTTCTACACTTTATGTTCTAAGTTACTTCATAGACAGAAATCGCAGGAGGTTAGGTCGCGGGATCGAGGGGGTCACAAATCTCTACTAATAATTCTGTCCTGAAACACACTTCCAATTGTTCTCATCGAAAGATTGGCCGTATGAGCTGTTGCAGAGTCTTGTTGAAAAAAGCCAAAATCACGCTCCCTGTCTGTTAATTCTCTAAACAAAAATGGGCATCATTGTGAACTGCTGACTTGAAAGAAAAAATATGCCCTATGACTCGGAACCTAATATTGTTCATGAAGCACCCCTTCATGACGAAAAAATTGGTGTATGTGCGCCATTAGCGGAGAATGGTTTCTCAGAGCTCCGATAAGCGATTTCTATCTCTGGGGTAACTTCAAACATAAAGTGTACAAGACAAGGGCACACACCCTGGAAGAATTAAAACAAAATATCCGCCTGGAAATTTCCAGCATTTTTCAATGTACAAGTAAGCTACGGCGAGTAATGGATAGTTTCCTAGAGAGGTGCCAAAACGTACGTACAGACGACTGTGACCAGTTTCAGCATATCCTTTCTTAAAGTTGGCCAGTAAAGACTTTAAAAGTAGTTTTAAAAATGTTACATGGTTTCATCCGCGTCTTTCTTTGATAGCGGCAGACACAACGAGCGCCGAGTGAGTGAGTGGGGTTTAAGGGCCCGTCGACAGCTGGATCATTTGGGCCCTACGAGCACCGAGGACGCCGACAACCAGAACACCACGTAGCCCGTTCGCTCTCCCGGTAGGTATTTGACAAACGCGATGTTTTCGCATGGAACTTGAACCAGCCTATTGCACAGGTGCAAATACCTAGGGGCGTTTAATTTTGCCCGTGTATTCTTGAAAAAAACAGTAATTAAACATTCTCTTCATGCTTGTATAAAATAACAATTTACCGTCTGCCGTTTCAAGTCCGCTGTTTACGCTAAAACTGTGAATTAAACGCTTGTGCGGTTTTAATGTGTACCTACAAGGAATGTAGGTCAGCGAGGAATGGAAAAAGTAATTAACAAGGATGATGCACGAGAGGTTACAGCTCACGTTGTGACTTCATTTGCGTTTAAGTCCTGAGTTTCGAATCTGCGAGAGAAACGCTGAACGCCACAGGCTAACGAACAGGGCGCGGATTCTGATGAAATGTCATCTTTTTTCCTTTTTGGTCATTTTTCTCTATTTTAACGTTTTAGGTCATTTTTAAATATTTTAAGGCATTTTCCAGTCATTTTTAAAACATATTGGGACATTAATAATTTTTAAATTTCCTTTTTTCATTGCCTCGCACTTCTTGGAGTTGCAACTGTGCACATGGGTCAGTGAACTAGCCGATTTGTAACAGTGTAGTTGTGCATCTAGGTGTGCCATACAATTATGCCGAAAGTGAAGCCCAGTGTTGCAACAAGATTAAAGAATATTGTAAACGAGTTTGGGGAGGAAGTATTTTCTACAGATGGTTCCATATTGTTTTGTAAGCCTTGTGGAATTAAGGTAGCAGCTGAGAAACGATTTACAGTGCAGCAGCATATCGGACGTGATAAACATAAGCGGGCTGTGGAAAACTCTAAGAAGCGCAATAATGTGCAAATGCTGACTTCTGAGAGTGTAGGATCAAAAGTTGGTACAGGTTCCGAGTTTTTTAAGGAGTTATGTGACGTGTTTGTGTCTGCAAATATGCCTCTAAAAAGCTAAATAACGCTAAGCTGAAAAACTTTCTGGAACAGCATATGGGCGTTGTTTACCGGACGAGTCAACATTAAGAAAGAATTACATTCCATTGTGCTACGAAGAAACTATGCGAAATATAAGAGAGTACGTCACAGGAAAGAAAATATATGTCTCCATTGATGAAAGCACGGAGAGTGAAGGTCGGGTCGTAGCCAATGTAATAGTAGGGACGCTAGAGCTGAATGGACCAGGTAAAATATTTTTGCTAACTTCTGAAGTGTTAAAGAAAGTAAATCATTCAAGCATATGTATTCTGTTCGCCAATTCCATGTCATTGCTTTGCCGAATGGGATCCGGTATGAGGACGTGCTGCTTTTTATTACTGATGCCGCCCCTTATATAGTTAAAGCGGCAAAATCAATCAAGGATTTTCATCCACGAATGATACATGCAACCTGCCTTACACAGAGTGGCGGAAGAAGTGAGGTCATACTTTCCGCAAGTAGATGCGTTTATTTCAAATACTAAAAAGATATTTGTCAAATCCCCACACGCAGAGAAAATTTAAAATCTCATTGCCCTGGTGTTCCGTTACCTCCACAACCAGTAATAACACGATGGGGCTCAGGGCTTGTTTTTATTTTTGTGAATATTTTCAAATAATGAAGTCCTTTGTAAATTCCCTAGACTCAGAAGATGCTAGAGCGATTGAGGTAGTTCAACAGCTGTTTAATGATAGTGAATTAGAGGGGCAGTTAGCTTATATCAAGTTAAACTTTGGTTGTTTACCATCTATGATTCAAATCAAGAAAGGGGCATTGCACTAGACAAGGCTATAGCTTTGGTTAAAAAAGTTGAAGATGCATTGAACATCGTGGCTGGTGAAATTGGCAAGAAGATTCTAAAGAAATTTACAAATGTATTAGAAAAAAATCCAGGATCCAAAACTCTTTGCACAATAGTTAAAGTACTTCTAGGGGAAAGTTTTAAATCTGTGCAGATACAAGAGGAATTGACACCCAGTGACTTGTCACTATTCAAATATGCTCCTGTAGTAAGTGCGGAAGTGGAAAGTAGTTTCTCGATGTACAACAATGTCCTTGCCGACAACCGTCGTTCCTTCACATTCGAGAATCTTCCAATGTACACCGTTATTTACTGCAATGGAGTGGACAGCTGTTAATTTAAGGTATGTTTTTAATTTTTCATAATAAATTTATTTTGGGTATACTCAATTGCTAGTTAATTCGTGAATTTTGTTCTTATTTTATACTTTTTAATGTTGAAAATTAATTATGTACGCATATTAATTCAATACTCTTTAATTTATAAGTTTTGATTAGTAACTGTTACGAAAGCCAATTTTTAGGTCATTTTTTTAAGATGATTAGGTCATTTTCACTGAATTTTAAAGTCATTTTATCGGTCATTTTTCAAGCATTTTTAGGTCATCAAAATCCGCCCCCTGCAGTAAATGAATGTTTTCTTCGCCCGTAGTTTCAGCCGTTGTCTGCACTTTCTTAGTTGAAATCTACCTGCACACCTGATATCCCAAGAACACTGTCGGTAAACACAAATTTCACATTTTACTGTCGTCTTAAATGTACGAGCTGCCACCAAGTTGTTCACACTTAGTTCACTGAGGCGGTAACAAGAACATGTCGGTTCAAACGCACTTATCAAATAATACTTTTTTCTGCGGCACGGGGTTAATCGGCTCTCTAAACCTAATTTTGGTATGCTGGATTCAAATCTGCTTTCCATTTTTTCGTACCACGTACCGTTTTCTTGCCATTCAGAAAGGAAATATGTAGTATTAGAGTTTGCTTCTAGTGAAGTCAAGGAAACAAACTCAATTCCATAAATGCAACAGTGTACACTGAACTAGAAAAGTTCGAGCATAACTTGTGATGCTATTTTCTCCTCTGCTTTGCTTTGCTCGAAACGAACGCTGAGTTGACTTGCGTTTATGGTCCTGACGAATGCAGAAAATGCAATTTTAAGTTCATATTGCATCCGAGTCCCTTTAGCTTTTGGAGCACCGTGTATTCACATTCTTTAACATTATCCAAAAACTTGTTTATAAATTCACTGAATGAGCTCCGAGCTTGAACCTCTATGTCTGCCATAATATTTCTAGCATAAACGTCCTTCATGAGTTTGCGAATCTGTGGGCCGATAAAAATGCCTTCTTTCGCTTTTGATTCAGACAAAAGTAGAAAGTTCTGAATAAGATATTGGAAACAACAAGCACTTTTGTCCAAAGCTTTGACAAATTGCTTCATTATTCTTAATTTTATATGCAATGGGGTAGCAAAACCTTTTGTGAATCAATCAGCGGGCGATTTATTACCTTTTTTGTCCCTGGCACTAAATGTTTTCTTTTTGGCCAATTAGTTTCACCTGAGTGTCTTTTTTCTGACTCTGGAGTTCCATTCACATAAAAAGCAGGGAAATTTTGTGTACCCTGCTTGTTGGCCCAATAAAACACGCCACACCTTGCGATGACAACACATGAACCACTTGTGTTCATTCTATTTAACCTTTTCCAGGACAGTATACAAATTTGCAGCCTTGAACCTAAAAGTTCACTTTTTTCTTTGCTAAGACTCAGATTACGCACCAAATCATTTAATTTTGACTGACTCAATAGATTAGAATTATCTTCTAAGTCTGGGGACCAATTTATTTCATCTTCCACACTCGAAGTCTCAGTACTACTTTCCGGCAATCCAGTAGTTGGTGATGGAACAGAAACATCTGGTCCGTGGGGCACAGGCCCAATTGCTGATGACAAGTTTGGATGTGTAATGCCCACCTTGATTTACCTATCGAATCCAAATATATTACACAAACAAAAATAAGTTATTAATCTGATTTTGTTCTTCGCGCCATACCATAGTAACACCAAAGGGCATAGATGAACAAACTCCGTTGCACCATTGTCTTAGATTTGGTGCACAACTTTTACACACAATATGAGGAGCAAAATTCTTTCTTGATCTCGTAATTTCATTTTAAAATAGGCCAGATATGAACTCTTGGTAAGTGTGGTAATGCTGCTTTATCACATAACAACCACAGACGTAACAGAAGTTGTTAGGATTGTTCACACAGCCCCTCTAGATACACCACTCGAGTTTGCCATTTGATTCACGTATAACATTCACAACACAACATGGCTTCAGAAGAGACCAACTGGGAAATTTAAAACTGCACTGCAGATTCCAAGATAGCTTCCTATTTATGTATTGCGCAATAAATGATTGCAAGATAGGTTCAACAGTACCTGGAAACAGAAATAGACGTTGGTACAATATGACGTCATATGATTTAGCATGTTTGCATGTTTAATGAACCATGCTGTAAGTTGAACATGCAGTGATGTTAATACTGGCGTACCGAATTTCCAATTTTGTGTTGAATCACAACTGTCCAAAATCTGTACGTGATAAGCAAAAACTATTATTATTTTCGAAATCAGAGCATCCGAATTGACCACCATGATGTAAAATATTCCGTGCCGCAAAATCTTCGCAGGCCGGTGTAATCAATCCACGATTAATCCCCATTGTCTGTCTAGAACAGCGATGTCCAACCTTATCTCTTTGGAGACGCTCACGCAATGCGCGGCTATTCCCTTCCCCTCTTTCAGTCGGACGGTGAATCAGCTCTTGCCTGTGGCGTGTAGAATCACAGCTAGACGGTTAGTATCCAGTGATGGACACAAACAGACGGTACCATGGCAGTTTCTAAGTCATACCTTGAATTTTCTGGGAATGTCCTCAGAACGCCTCTTCATTCTGGGTGATCTTTGCATGAATGGTAAACAGTAAGATTCAGACAAAAGCTTACTGAACACAGAATGTTCTGGTTACCATAACTTCACTGGACAAAATCCTTGGCGACAATGAGCTGAAAAATGCTTCCTCTGTTAGCGCAAAGGACGAACTGGATTTGTGTGAGACAATGCGCTGCAGTCGTTGAAAGAAAATGAGTTGAGTTTGAGGACGCCAGTATGACCTTTCAAGGTGAAATATTTTATTGCACAGAGTTACTTTCGGTTTGAGTGTCCTAAACTCATGAGTATGCTGCAAAGTATCTACTGCTGTTTGTAGTTTATCCTGTTTTCGCACATATTATCCAGTCATTTGCAAATAAAACTGTCCTAAATCACCTTATTTCATTTTAAAAGCTACATTTTAATCTGCTGAATACCAAGTTTATTGTTTACCAATTGAACACAACTGGCAAACATGGCGAGCCCTTTCTAACTATTTGGTTTAAAGGTGTATATTATTCTGTCTTTTAGAATTTTGCTTGACTTACTGCTGTTTACATTTTCAAAAACTGTGTACAATCGATCACGGCAAAAATATTCACAAACTATGTTGCTATCTTTTTTCCATAATCCTAGGGAAAAGGAACACTCATTCTACATATGACATCCATGCTGGCAATTATTCAGCTTTATTTATAGTATGCTAGCCTGTCGGTGTATACAACACATATACCGACCGCTCGTACGATGCTATTATTAGCTTCAGTCTCTCTCTTATATTTACATGCAATTTTTAGGAAATTTTAAATAGACATAGATATCAATAATTATTATTATGAGTTTCCGTATCTCCTTTTTAATAAAAATATAATCCCAGTGGTATACCGCTATTATTCAGGTGTCGAACCTGTTCTCCAACTAAAGTATGCTTCATTATCAACTCCTGTAATAGTGAAGATGATGTATGCATATTACATATTGATTCCTTCCTTTCTATTAGATTTTTAGTTTTCTATTTACGCATCTATAAAATGTGATCTACAATTACAATCATTCATTTGAAATTTTAATACAGTAATTAGGTTTAACTAATGTGCATCAAATTGCATACGTATTTTCAAAATAGTTCACGATACTTTATTTTTAAAAACGTTGTTTATTGTTTTGAACATTTGCTCCACCCGATGCAATTATTTTTTGAAGGAAGCAGCATTTTTTAAATTAAACCCTTGAACGATATATTAATTAATTGTACAGATGATTTGTTTAATTATCCAACTAGTTTGGGGGAAAATGAATGTTAAGTATGAGACTTGAGCTTTTAGTCTAAAAATGTACGCATTATGGGCATTACTGTTCAATTACAACACCGCTATGCATCTCAAGAAAGACTCATTTTAGTTATTTCTTTTATGAAGTTATTTAAAGGCATGTATACAAAACTTCATTTCTACTATAAGACTACACCGTATGGAAGAACTTCAAAATTCGGATGTGCCGATAAATTTATATCCGAGAAAAGGCAGCTAAAATTGTAACACTAAAAATGCTGTTTTTTACTTTATGCTATTTAGAAAGCATGTAGTTCCATGTACAGCCATTCCTTCGCATTTTTCTGCTTCTCTGCAGCTAAGTTAGCACTTGAAGATGCCTGAAACCTTTTTTGCGCTTTAATGTAGCCGAAACAGCGTATCGTTTTCTTTCTCCCCACCCCCTTTCAGAAATGTTAAAGGAAGCTGAGCTTACACGAATACATTTAAACGGCTGTATGACATGCGCTAAAAGAACACGCAGGTACTATAGTATGTTGTAGTGTTTAATAGCACTAAAAGCCATGTTTATGAATTCTGGCAATTTCGGCCCTTCTTTCAAAGATGATGTGTATACTTAAAAGCGGAAAAATAATGTCAAAATGCTATAAGTGAGCCAGTGAAAATAAATGTATCTTTCCATGCACATTATTTGAGTACTGCAATACTGAATGAAGTCCCACATGTAGCTTCAAGGAAACAGGGACTTTAATTAGAATTAAACAAATAACATAAGACACAGTGCCAGTGACGAAAACCGATTGTTATAAGCAGGCATTGGAATTCTTAAGGAGTTGACTTCAAGTTATCTGTACTCAGACCATTGACAGTACAAGGACTGTAAACAACAGCGACTATGAGTTACTGACGGAAGGTAAACATGGTCCGGTGAGTTTGTATGCAAACGCCAACATAATTATACGAGAGATGAGGTAGTTTGTAACTTATGACGTCATGCGAAGTCCAATAACAGTACAACTTAATTTCGTGTCGTCCTAACTTTAATGTTTGGAAACTTCTATACCTGCTTATAAGTATAGTAACTGACAAAACAGCAAACAGTGACGTTTCCCGGAAGCCATGTTTAATACTTGCGTGAGGGGAATGTCCATTTTGTTACGCCATTACAGTTGACGGTCAAACTTATCTATCTGCTACAGATGACACTTTCCCAGAGCTGTGATATATTATATTCCCTTTGGACTCTGATCCAACGTATTTTTAAATTGGCTAAGAGAAAGGGACCATTTCCTCAAAAAAAAAAAAAAAAAAAAAAAAAAAAAAAAAAAAAATAAATAAATAAATAAATAAATAAATAAATAAATAAATAAATAAATAAATAAATAAATAAATAAATAAATAAATAAATAAATAAATAAATAAATAAATAAATAAATAAATAAATAAATAAATAAATAAATAAATAAATAAATAAATAAATAAATAAATAAATAAATAAATAAATAAATAAATAAATAAATAAATAAATAAATAAATAAATAAATAAATAAATAAATAAATAAATAAATAAATAAATAAATAAATAAATAAATAAATAAATAAATAAATAAATAAATAAATAAATAAATAAATAAATAAATAAATAAATAAATAAATAAATAAATAAATAAATAAATAAATAAATAAATAAATAAATAAATAAATAAAATAAATTTAAAAAAAAAAGATGCCTTCTGTACACACAAATTATCATCACAGTGCAGCAACAATGCAGAATTTACTTCATAGCCTTACTCATGTTTTGCAGTTATTTTGTTGTAACTATGATTATAGTTTCCATCTTCATCACCTTATTAGTTATTACAACTTATTTTCTGCTATTCCTTGCATGCAATTTTACTAATATTAGACAGCAAAACTCGATGATAATTAATTACTATGATGTGAGAAGTAGCCCATTTTTAACTGACACGCGCAGCCGAGTTCGTTGGGTCACGAATTTGTGAACGGGAGGTCTGCGATTCCAATACCGCCAGGATCGTCTTCCATGACAGGTTTTTTTCCTCAGTTTTCATTACTGGCGAATGCCTTAGGGATTCCCTAAACTTAGGTCTGGAATGCTTCTTTCACAGGTTTCCTTTCCCATTTATCATTTTCTTTGACGCACCTATCACCCGTACCCCCAGCATGTGTTTCCGTATGCAGCAAAAACGGCCGTTACATAGCACTAAAACAAAATCGTAGAATAACAGTCCATTTTAGCGGGATGCAGGGTAACGGGGAAGTGATCACCTTGCTTAAACGTTAATATTCTCTGTGCACAAAAATGAACCTCTGTAATTTAAACATTACGCTCATGAAAGAGAAGCGTGTACAGATATAAAAATAAAACGTTATACTCACATGACTTTCTCTACCCACTTCAGTGTATTTTTAAGTGTCCTCTTCAAACTATTCTTACGAAATATTATTTTTATATTCACGCCACACTAATTGAGATAAACCGTCGCATTACACATTTCGTTGTAGGTGCAAGAAAGACAGAGGGCGGCGAATGGATAGGCGTGACAGATTGTTTGGGACACGCATGTGTAATATCCCTGTTATTAAGGAAAAAGAGAGAAATAATCAGATAAACCCTCAGCTCTATTCACTTCATACTTGGTACTGTACCAATGCAATTGCGATATGTAGATGATGTTGCACAGCAGTACAGAGGAATTTTTAGATGTGGCGAACGACTTTTCAGTGATCTGTGCGAGTGAAGTCATTGAAATTGATGGTGGGGGGTAACGGCCTGTTCCCCACTGGAAATAAGCAAAATACCGCTGATAATGCCAATGGGCCCTGTTCTTAATCACCAGGGCAAGACGTTTCAGTACATTTCCGGTCCCACAAGAGTACTGCAACTTCTGATCACATGGACATTACGGTAAGGTCAGGCACTGCGCAGGATGCATAGTGCAGTAGCTGGGTATAGTAAACCTAACTCTGGGTTAATTTGTTTTAAGGGGGTTTTGGGTTTATTACACCCACGGCTGCCTCAGGGCTTACTTCGCCCTCTTCAGCCATTTAATGTAATTGTGCAATTTAAATTAATATTCAAGTATGTGTGAAGTGCAGGACTCTATATTAAACTGTTGTACACAAATTGTGGAGGCGTTAGATTCAAAGCACTTCCCTATGGATGGAGAAAACATTACATGTAAGGTGTGTTACACAAGTTTTGTTTTTGACACACTGAACATGTATGTGGTCATACATCGCAACTGGTTACGAAAATAATGTTTATGTGTAAATTTATGAATGGCATAGGTAAATAATTCAATCCATCACATGTAATTCCTTTTTATTGTATTGTCCCTTTTACATATCTAAATGTACAATTTAATGGCTATCCTATAACCCAAGCTAGCTGCTCATCTACAGGTACACGTTTACGGCGCTGTATGTCGTTTTATTGAGTGCGCATAAGAGGCAGCGTTTTTACGTTGTTGCTGCCCGACGTTTCATGGGCGCAGTAAACTTCAAGAGGTAGGTACCAAAATGCCTCACCCTGTTAATCACGATGTTTACTACACGGAAGACGGAGAGATACTAACTTAACACCCCTGTCATCTTATAAATACAAAGGTGAACTCGACCATAAGCCACTGCGCAAATTCCAACTATTCGCCACGTCTAAAATACTTTGCAATACCTATTATCGTTACTTCTCGTCAATATTTTTAGGACAGAGGATGTTGAGGAACCCAAGGTATACTTTGCACGTGTTATGCGCTATGCGGGGAGATTCCCGTGTGTTTCTCTTGCACAAAGCAGATGCAAGCATTCATGTGTGAAATGGGACCAGAGGAAAGAACACGAGTACAGACAAGTAATGGTATTCCGTTATGAAAAAGGAAAAAACATGTCCACAAGTCGGAGATTTTTTGAATGAACGACATTATCTGCAGATACAGATACGAGTATGAAGATAGAATGGAGAACTTGCCAGGACTCCTGAGAGTCCTTATTGCGAAAGAAGAGAGGGCAGTGATGAGAAAAGTGAACAAAAATCCACGTGTTGCTGCAACCGTTATTGCTGCTGAATCTGAGAGCGAGTTTTGAAAGACCGATCAGTCATGTTATATGGAGCTGACTACCACAGGCGGACTGCAGGAAGAAAGCTCTATATCAGCGATGTCCAACGTTGGTTTACCTCCCTCCACTTTATGCGGACTGTACCATTCTTCTAGCACTATTATTTTGCAGTGGCAGTTTGGTTGAGGCACAAACACATCAGAACCGCTGCGCGGTGTTTTCCCACTGCGCAAACGGAAACACGATAACAGCAGCTGATGTACACAAGGTAACGCGGATGACTTGTTTTTCTGTGCTCTGAAAGTGCAGTATCATGCAGTATTGAGCTGAAGATGACATTGTGTGTGCTGATATTACCAGTGTGCTTTATTATTTTGTCCTATACTTAGTCACAAGGTCTATTATGACTCAGCATTAGTTTTCTACTGCACAGCGTGTTATGATTCGTATGTGTTAACTCATTCACTCGCCAATGAAAGTGCGATTTGCAGAAAGATTCCCAGGTGTAAAAGTTCCAGGCCGTACAACAATCCATAAACTTGACAATAAATTTCAGGCCACAGGAAGTGTCCAGGCCCAGAAATCTGAAAGACGGCGTACGGTTCTTACCGAAGAAACATTAAATGGCATCGATCATCGTTTGGAGAATTCCCCCCAAAAATTGCTTAGGTGTCTTTCACAACAGGCAGGCATTTCTTACGGCTCTTTGCAAAGAGCTACTAAATTGCTGAAGTTAAAAACCATGTACAATAACTGTGGCACATGTTCTTCAACCAGGTGATCCTGTAATTAGGCGCACATTTTGTGAGTGGACTCTCAATAGTGTATGCAATGGCGAAATTGTCCCACATTTAATATTTTTCACGGGCGAGGCTTGGTTCCACCTTCATGGATATGTGTGTATACAAAATAATCGTTATTGGAGCTCTGAGAAACCTACTCCTGTTCATGAAATATCCCTTCATGACGAAAAAATTGGTGCATGCTACGGAGAAAGCGCTATATGTCCAATTTTTTTCGTGTCATCAGTTGACACCCTTACATACGTGAATACAACTTGGTCCCTTTTTTTTAGCGAATTAACAGACAGGGAGTGTGATTTTGCCTTTTTTCAACAAGACTCTGCAACAGCTCGTACAGCCAATCTTTCGGTGAGAACAATTGAAAGTGTGTCTCAGGACAGAATTATTAGTAGAGATGTGTGGCCCCCTCGGTCCTCTGACGTAACCCCCAGCGATTTCTATCTCTGTGGTAACTTAGAGCATAAAGTGTACAAGACAAACGCACACACCCTGGAAGAATTAAAACAAAATATCCGCCAGGCAATTGCCACATTTCTCAACGTGAACTTCGGCTAGTGATGGATAACTTCCTTAAGAGGTGCCAAACATGTATGGACAACGACGGTGGCGAGTTTCAGCATATCCTCTAATAGCATTGGCATGTAGAGCCTTTAAAAGTAGTTTTAAAAATTTTGTATGGTTTCATCCGCGCTGTTCTGACAGCGGCAGTCGGCGACGAGCGCCGAGGGCACGTACAGGCAAAACGCAGCGCAGCCGGGTTCGGAACCCTTTGGATCAACCGTTATGTACATTGCATTTGATTTACGAAAGCACTTTAAAATCTTACGCGATAAACATCTGTTCATTAGTGACTTCCTTGGTACTGCTTACGTTTCAGAAGTTTATCAATATTTGGCGACAAAGTCCAAGTGTATAGCCTTAGAAGATACACCAAGTGATCGTATTGCGATACAGACTCCTAATATAGTTCAATGTAGAGCAACTCTGTTCGCAAACATTTATAGAGCCATACTCATACTTGTACACACTATAGGTACTTGCAAATGCTTATTTCGCTATCTACTACATTTTAATCGACATAAACATTTTCAGAACGTATGTTATTGCTAATTTTCTTGCAGGTGCAACGGGAATATGGGAATACAGTAGGCTTTAAGCTATAGTGAAATGCTTTATGAGCTGGTTGCTATGCAATGCCTTTGAAATTCCGTTCTCTTTGCAAGGCCAAGAGATAAAAGAGACGAAGAGCATGTTCCTATTTGAGAAAAGTATAAGTATTGGCAAATTCACGCAAATAATAAAGAATATCTCGGAAAAATTTCGCTCGAAAGAAATAATAATTATTTGACATAAATTGTGTTTTAACGAGATACACATTTTTATTTAGTAATTTTTGTTTGTCTCTTACTGTTTACCATTTATGCAAAAGTCAAGAATGAAGAGGCCTTCTGAGGACATTCCCGGGAAATTCAACTTATAACTTAGAAATTGCCATGGAATCGCCTGTTTGTGTCCGTCACTGGATACTGACTGACTCAACCTCCGACTGAAGGAATGTAGTGGGGAATAACAGCCAATTACGTAAGTGTCTCCAAGGAGACAAGGTTAGACATCGCTGCTCTATATCAATGAAGTGAATAAGAGCAAACCCAACGACATACTAAGGAGCATATTAGCCAAGAAGGGACTCGTGGAAAAAGGTAATTTTCTACGATAAATCGAAAGTTATGATTTTGGTTCAGAGGGGCGTACCTCAGTTTGGAGACAGCCTAAGAAAAGGTTTGAAGAAAGAAATACGCAGTAGGCTATAAAGCAGGCAAGCAAGGGAACATGTTACGGCATGGAGCTGTGTGTGAGCTAAAGGAGCTCATGAGCTTGTTCTTATAGGCGGGAAATGCACGACCGTTATCTTCAGAACCTATAAAAATAATACGAAGAAAGGTGCAGAGGTGTGGGTGTAGGAGACTGTTTTATGTTAGTATACAGCCTAGATTGTAAAGCTATGGTGGTTGTACTATTGTCCTAAAGCTGTGAATGCTCCCCCACAGAGTTCGCACACTAAGCTTGTGTCTTTAAAGGTCTCTTCCAGAATGGAACTTGGGACGCCAGGAATTCCCGCAATGGAAAAGCCAACATCTGTCTATAAATGACCTCCCTTTCCTCTTATTTCATTGTAATCTAGTATAGAACGCTATTTATGTAGATTAAATCATCTTTATAGCAGAGTTACGAGTCTACTTAGATCAGTAGTGTTTACCTTCACAACATTCGCAGCCACCCTGAGCTACCCCTACTGCACTTCCCTTCCAGTTATGGTAGGTTAGCCTATGCTGAAGACGCCATGACAACACCTGGTGGTGGGGCCACTTAAGTGGAGAGCTTGCAGAGACGCCTGACTGAAGTGTCTCGAAGGAAGTGAAGAATCACCAAGTATTAATATTCCTCCATGGACTCTAAATCTTTCTAATATTGTTGAAATATACATATTTATATTTCCTATCCAAAAACTTTTGAACTGCCATTTTTTGCTATTGTAATTAAATATATAATTTTTATATTTTGTGCAGTCGTTTCCTTAGCGGTGGTAGCGCTGCTGCTTACCAAGCGGGGATCAGGGTTCTATTTCCGGTACCGGCGTGGCGATTTTTCCTGCTGGAAGACCTGGTCCGATGTGCACTCAGCTTCGTTAGGTCCCTAAGGACCAATTGAGGAGCTGCTTGATTGAAAAGTTGCGAAGACCGCTTAACTGGCCAACAAATTCTAACGTTCTTTGTGTTTCATAACAAAGGTGCTTAAACATAGATGTTAAAGTCATACAGTAAACATGCAAGTCTTTTCTAAAGTCAAAGGCCCTATCTTCATTACACATTCCGTTGTAGGTTCTACAACGAGGAGAGAGGAAAGCGAACCGATGGTCAGATGTTTATAAGTGGTTGCCATATATTTGCCTTACAATCCCATATTCTCTTCATGGCACCGGGACAGGCAGCTAAATAGTAACAGCAGGTAGGTAATGGAAAATGATGAAAGTATTGAGAAAATGAGACAAATGTTTGCGATGTCTCTGATGGCACAAAGCAATAATTATTTGTAACGAATGGTGTTTTAAAGCGATCGACATTTTCTGTGACAAGTTATAAAATCATACCTACAAAGTTTGTTCCGAATAAAGAGAAGTTCACACGCTATTGGCAAAGATATCGATATGCCATATACCTATTAAATATATAGTACTTTAATCAAAATCCTTAGAGCCAATTTTGAGAAAATAAAAACTAACGAAGCATTTTCCATGTAAACGATATGAACGTCTCGATCAGGGAATTTCTTTAAAGTCTTCTATATTATGTATATCTGGAAGATACTGAACTTAAATACCGAATTTTGTATTTATCGAAACCACGTACTTTCGGTGAGCTCGACTTGGAATTTGTGGATAGATTATCACAGTTCCTCTTACCTATTGTATGTAGGTGGCAGAGAAAGAAAGGAAACTAAAGCTAGCGAATTAACGTGCTTGTTGACTTGCCTTTGTTTTGCAACACTTCAGAAACCTTTATAGGAAGCGTGCATGAGCCAAAGGCTTCATGGAATCGGAGTGTTAATTAATGTTAAGAGAACTGCAGATAACAGTGGAATGTTGAGGTTGGACATAACATTGCGGAAACGAAGGCGCAGGATGGGTGATGTAATGTGTACAATTGGTTTCCGGTTTACGTTGTATTCCTGACGTCACGCGACCACACACGACTCTGGCTCTCATAAGCGGGAATACAAAGTGCGTCATCTTCCGCGACATTTTTGCCTTTAACCTTAAGAGTAACTGGATATTGAAGTACTGTAGGCCTCTGACGAGAAAACGTCTGTAGAGTGTTCTACTCTCTAGAGGGGAAAGGGGAGACAGTAGCACATGGCAGCTCTCGATGATGTCAAATCAAAAACGCCAGCGTTTTCTAAGAAATAGGTATATCGGCTAGAGTTCCAAAATATCAACAAAGCTTAGGTTTCTTAAAAAAAAAAAACAAAAAAACATGCACTTGTGCTAGCAATGCTGGGGTAACCTTGACCCTGACTCAGGGATATGCTCAGTCAGTGGCGGCTCTTGACTCTCAAATTTGGGAGGGCGGTATAATATATTTTCAGAATCAGCGCGCCTTAGATGACACTCAGGTCTGAATTTCACCAGAAAATATGTGAAAGATTGTTATACATAACCTTCCAACTGTTCATTAAATACAACCTATTTTAATTCCTCAACATTTTGTATGCAAGATCACCAACATTCATCAGTTCATCACCAAACAGGAATAACAGTAAAACGCCTTTTTAATTTCGCAAAGCCTGTGCAATGAAGTGTTAAATTCTGTGCTATAACTACCTTTATTTGAATTTTTTTTTCAATATTAATTATTGATCTTGTCGGCCCGAGCTTCTTAAGCTCCAATTGAGACGCAAAACTCGTTATATCCTCCACACTGACTATACTCTGTTCATGGTTCACTAACACTAGCCTGCAAAAACAAAGAAAAAAAGATTCCCGTGCCGGTTTGAGATCTGAAAGGTGATATCAACTAATTGCGATGTGCTAAATTGAATGGTGATTACAGTTTTTCCCTATCACGTAAGGTTTTTCTACAAATCACTCAGTATTATAATGAAAATAATGAAAAATTGTATATTTCATGTTGAAAAAGTGCGTTATAAAGTAAATAAAGAATGAAAAATTTCTCAGTAAACAATACAAATAAATACCTACATACTTGTAAAAGAGGGTATGAAGAGGTATTGGACATTTTATTGATAAATTCATTGACGCCATTATTTTAGCTATATGTGGTATTTTAGAAAATGACGTTGACATTTGTAAATTATACTTCATTATGAACTTCTATGTTAACTTTTATCCGGTTGATTAATTTTACACCCGGTTTGATCTGCGGGGTTATTTATGCGTGGGATGGAATTAATTTTGATTCCCTCCACCTGCCTACGTCGCCCTTTGAAAACGCATGAATAGTGAACGCGGGTGTCATTTCTGTTAGCAGCTGAATTTTCAATTTGTGGGTAAGAAGACCGCCAAAGAAAATGTCTGCACCTCTGGTCTATGTGACTAGTGTATGTATTTGTTGTACGAAGGTGTGGCCATTTCATTGGTTGTTTTAGGAAATGTACCCTTGCACCGTTGTCTAAAACAGTCACTGCTGTGTCGGATATCCAATGTCATAAATAGTTACATTCTAGCTATTTATAAAAGTAAATTTATGGTAAAAGTTACGTGAAATGCATCCCACGCTTTTTTTTTTCAATGAAATTTATTATTTTATTAATGTAAATTAGTTTTTATTTTAAACTTATTACAAAATGCTGAAACATAATGCACTACTTGACTTTATAGAACAAATTCTTCATGCTTAAACATTATTTTCTACTTTTCAGTTCGGTTTGTTATTAAAGCGTGTTTATGTCAGCTTTTTAAAACTATAATTTATTTAAACACACAAACCATGTGTAGGCAATGTTTCAGGCTGAGGTTCTATGGTTCAAGTCCCGGCTGTGGCATTAGGTTTTACAGTTCTCTGTACTTCCTAAATGTTTATTGTTTCTGTTCATTTAATAACATCTTTATTTTTAACAATCAAATCTTATTTTTTCCTCCAATAACCAGTAAGTTTCCTAACTGTATATTTATTCTAAATCAGCATAGCATTCAGCTAATGTAATCTGTTGATCAGCGTATTATGTAACACTTTATTAAATATTTATATGGAGTGTGAATGGTTGGATTGCCGTGCAGTATCTAGATGGTATGCTTTAAATAACTGTGTACGTCAGTAAATATTCAGTGGAGTCCTTTGCATTCTCACTGAGCTTTGTTTGCCATTACATTATTGTCATCATCACCACCACCATCATCATCATCATCATCATCACCACCATCATCATCAGCAGCAGCATCATCATCGCCGTTGCCATCGTTATCGTCATCATCATCATCATCATCACCACCATCATCATCAGCAGCAGCATCATCATCGCCGTTGCCATCGTCATCATCACCACCACCACCATCATCATCATCATCATCATCATCATCATCACCACCATCATCATCAGCAGCAGCATCATCATCGCCGTTGCCATCGTCATCGTCATCGTCGTCGTTTCTGTTTCTGTTGTTGTTATTATTATTATTATTATTATTATTATTATTATTATTATTATTATTATTATTATTATTATTATTATTATTATTATTATTGTTGTTGTTGTTGTTATTGTTATTGTTATTATTGTTATTATTGTTATTATTATTATTATTATTATTATTATTACTACTACTACTACTATTATTATTATTATTATTATTATTATTATTATTATTATTATTATTATTATTATTATTATTATTATTATTATTATTATTATTATTATTATTATTATTATTATTATTATTATTATTATTACTACTACTACTACTACTACTACTATTACTATTAGTATTACTATTGCAAACAGTAGTGCACATTGTTCTCTTCCACTTTGATTTAACCACTTCATCGAAATTCCGCATCTGCACTTTGAGGACTAATGTAAGCACTATCAGATGTGTAGTATTTGTATTTTGGGGTATTATAAATAATTTAAGCAGAGGGTTTTTGACACCGTTGATTGAAAATGTAATTACACACATACGTCATTGAATTACAAATAATTTCCCTCCTATGGTATTGATATCTTGGTACTTTATTTCTCTCTATTAAAATGTCACTTGAGGTAGAATGCAACATTTTGCATGCAAATGACACAGACCACTGTTTTGTTTATGATTATTTGTTATTCTAAGCCCGTTTTCATGAGGTTCCGAGCGTTCGAGGTCAAAGGTGTCCCTGTAAGTGCTGTGTATAAAGGAGAAAGAAGTAAATTTCTTAGGTTATTCTTTGGATTTCCATTCCTGTAACCTGAAGATATTGGTGAATGCTTCGTAGATAATAATGGCATTTCAACCAGAAGACGAAAGAATAAACGAATTCTCCAATTACATTCTGGATATCAGAAGATGCCAACTTCCGTCCTATGATGTGGGCTGAACTCATCAATTAGACGCACCACCAACAACTGCGAATCTTTCCACAGAAAAATTAACAGTGTTTTCAAAGCCAGTCATCCAAATATTTATATCTTGACTGAAGTACTGATGGAAATACAAAGCGACACTTACATATATACTGCGCAGAGTGTAGGCAATGGAAATGAACATGCTCTTACGGAAGAAATATTTTTACAAAACAAAATATTAGCATTCCGACAAGGAATTATTACTAGACTTTAGTTTTTAAGCGCTGTTTCTTTTAAATTCCTACGAGTTTAAAGAATGACGCTTGTTTTAACAACACTCTAAGTTTTATGTTTTTCACCACATTTTAACCATAACAGTAATTTGCATCTTGCATTACTGACAGTCCTAAGTCTGCAAATGGGAAGGAAAGTTGTGGTTTATGATTATTAACCAATAACTACTTGTTTAAGAAGCCATTAAAACGGGAAAAACGGTATTTTTAATTATTTGGGATATTCGTGTCTTGCTCGAAACACTTCAGCTAACAGTGGCGGACTGAAAGTGAAGACAAAATACCCAGATGAATGGGGGAGGCAGTTTACGCTATAGAGTTCAAGTAAACAGGAGGCAATTTATATTCATTTTATACCTGGGAAGACAATTTACCGACGCCGGGTCTGGGTCGGCTTTGAACCCGTGACCTTGATATCAATAGGCCAGCGCCTAAACAGTGAGCCATCCAGTCCGATATAATTGTATTTACTACACATTTGAGAGGAAATAGCTCTTTAGTCATTTTCTTTCCAAGGATATATTCCCGGAGACCTCTTATTATATCTCTCTCATCAAGACGAAACTTATTAGCCACCTTTCAAGTCTCTTTCTCACCACAACTAACGCCACTTTGTATATCTTCTAGCCACTGGTAGAGATCAAGAATTTGGGTGCATTCAAGTATATCAGCATCTTGTCCTTTAACAAACTATTGCGTATTTTGCAAGGAGGAATGTACCAATTAATAGCCTGATGACACTCAACGTGTACTCAAAATTCTCTCAATTTCTAGCAGCTAAATTTACGGTATCACAGCACATGCTCGCACTTCTCTGACATCTTTAGGTGACGGAAGGTGGAGTACGAGTACGTCCCACTGAAACTCCTACTCTATTCACTCCATACACCAGCGGGCAGCGATGTCCAACATTATCTCTTTGGAGACGCTTACATAACTAGCTGTTACTCCCCACTCCACTCCTTCAGTCGGAGGTTGAGTCAGTCAGTATCCAGTGACGGACACAAACAGGTGACTCCATGGCAATTTCTAAGTTGCACTTGAACTTTCCGGGAATGTCCTCAGAAGGCCTCTTCATTCTGGACGATTTTTGCATAGTGGTAAACATAAGGGACAAACAAAAATTACTAAATAAACAATGTGGATCTCGTTAAAACATAATTTATGTCAAATACTTTTTTTTTTCTTTTGAGTGAAACATTTCCGAGATATTCTTTATTATTTGCGTGAATTTGTCAGTACTCATACTTTTCTCAAATAGGAATATGTTCTTCGTCTCTTTAATCTTTTGGCCTTGCAAAGAGAATGGAATTTCAAAGGCATCGCATAGCAACCAGCTCTTAAAGTATTTCACTGTCGCTTAGAGCCTACTGTACTCCCATATTCCCCTTGCACCTACAAGAAAATTAGCAGTAACATACGTTTACATACGTAAGCAGTACCAAAGAAGTCGCTAAAAGAGTGAGTAAAGCTCTATATATGATTTTGAACAGAGTGGCAAATTCCGCATAACGTGGGAGGAGGTTAACCCAACCTCCCCTCTTTCGGAGACGTTGGACATCGCTGATTTACACTATCATTCACTGACAACTACAGGTGATGATTGACGCAGTGCCACAGAATGTATTGAGAGAGTTTTACAATATCATTGCGGACGCTCAACACCACTAAAGCTCTGTGATTCATCACTGATATTAAGTGTGTTTTTTGGTATTCTTTTGTTTCCAAAAACTCCAAGTACCTAAGTAATGAATGTTTATCCTAAGGGCTGTCACATTATCTTGTTCAATCAAATCAAGAAGGGTATTTGGAGGCGCAGAAAGTTACATTCCTGAATGAACTCACGGACATTGATGATCAAGTTTAATCTCTGACTGAATATAATGAATTAATCAATAATTAAAGAAAAAATGTTTGTTTTAATCTAAAATCTTGCTAGCATACTTTTCATTTCACTTCTAATATGGGTAATGATGTTAATGCATCCATTAGTAGTGCAGTGACACAGTACTGTTAGATTCGAACCTCAAGTCGATCGTGGCGTCATGTGGCATAAAGCGAGGAAAGCAATCCAGGCAGTACTCCGCCGGGCCGTCTCATCCCACAGTATATACGTGTAAACCCCACCCAAATGGGGCTCTTGACTTGCTCACTGTGAGACAACGTCGTGCTTCCCGATAGATGCCGAAGCTATCCAATTCTCGGCCAAGTATCTATTTAACACTGCATCAAGATCGCTTATAAGGTAACTCTAAGCGCTAGTGCAGCGATTCCCAACATTTGAAAAAGAGGGGAGGTTGATTTTACTTCCGTCCACTTATTGCGGACTGTGCCACTCTTTTAACACTCAATTGTGCTGCAGTGCCGGTTTGGTTACATGTACATTGCGTTTGGTTTACGAAAGCATTTTCAAATCTTATGCGATAAACACCTGTTCATTTGTGACTTCTTACGTTGAAGAAGTTGCGATACACACTTTTAATATAGTTAAATTTGGAGAAACTCTGTTCGTAAATATAAGTAGAGCTATACTCACCCTTATACACATTATTCTTGCGAATGCTTATTTCTCTGTCTACTGTATTTCGATCGACATAAGTATCTTAAAAAATTATCTAACTGCTAATTTTCTTGTAGGTGCAAGGGAAATATGATAATGCAATAGGCTTTAGGCCAAGCTGTTCCAAATCCGCGAGTTTGAGCATGAGTACACGCGAGTACGCAGCAGAGTTGCGCGGAGCACGGTTGTAGAGGGAATGGCAGCCAACACTTCACTGGTCAAAGGTCATAGCAAGCTCACTCATTCCCCGTCGCAGATCTCCGCCAGTACCCACCGCACCATGATGGCAGCTTACCCCAGAGCAGAGCTGTGCAGCACGTTGCAGGTTTACTCACGCAAAGCTTACCCTGAAGATGCCAAGCGCAGCACTTGGCGAAACGTCGGTATCTTCAATGCCTTCTAGACCACGACCTACAAGCCCATAAGATATAAGCCTAGCTAATAGTCGGGACACCGGCCGTGAAAGTCTCAGTTTATACAGTACATAGTCAGGCTTGAAAAAATGTACTGCAATAATGATAGCCATCAAAACGTGCGTGAAACAAAACTTTTCTGTACACAAACTACGTTTGATAACAACTGTTCTTTCACATTTATCACACTGTTCTTTCAAAATTTTGAAACAGCAGTCAGTTGTGTTTTCAAAACTCTCACAATGTATTTGGCTAACCCCGCCAGTACCCATCCATATTGATGCGTGCGCTGTAATCTCGGAGAGAAGAACTGTTGATATGTCAAGGACTGTAGTTGGAGGATATTGTGTCTCAATCAGACAAACTAATGCCAAAGTTATTTGTAATTCTTCAAGAGCCATCTCACATCAATAAGAAAGGGGAAGAAAACATATTCAAGGAAGACAGTCTAATTGTAAAATGGAATTCCTCTGGAAAAATAACGAAACTGTTGTTCAATGTATTTTTACTTTCACTACTGCGTTTAGTATAGTAGAGGAAGTATTGTACTCCACCAAAAAAAAAAAAAAAAAAAAAAAAAAAAAAAAAAAAAAAAAAAATTTGGTATCGAGATTTCAGCGGAAATATGTTTTGAGGCCCGCTGAATAAAAAAAAAACATTTTTAGAAAAAGCTCCATGTGTATTTGTGTGTGTGTGTGTGTGTGTGTGTGTGTGTGTGTGTGCGCGCGCGCGTATGTGTGTGTATGTGTGTGCGTCTGTGTCTCCCAGTCTGTGTCTGTCAGTCTGTGGACAGCATACGTTAAAAACGAAAAGTCGGTTAAAAACCAAAGTTAGTGTTAAGTTTAATGTGTTTCAAGGATGGGGCACGAAGATTTTGAAGAAAATTGCTCCACCCTAAACTATCCTTTACATGGAAAACTTTTCGAAAATTTTGATTTTCTTGAAAATGACTAACGATTTTGACTAAAATGGCATATGTTTGAGATACTTTTATGACAAATGAAATGTATATCTTGAATTTTGTCGCTATAGCTCATGTAGTCGTATTTCCTGTGGATGACTTTTGCATAACTGGTAAACCGCAAGAGATAGACCAAATCTTACTATACAAACAATGTAGATTTTTTTTTTTTTTTTTTTAGATTGAACCATTTCGGAGATATTTCTTGTTATTTGTGTAAGTTTTGGAGAACTTATACTTCTGTGAAATAGAACATCGCCATTTGTTTTCTTATATGTTAACCATGCAAACAGAACGTAATTTGAAAGCTTTAAAAGATTTGACTATCGCTCAAAGCCTACTGTATGCCCATATTTCCGTTCCACCAACAAGGAAATAAACAATAAGATAGTTTCTGCAAAAGTTTATCTCAACTAACGCGAAGAACATATAGGAATAAGAGTTTGTTAGAATGGTTAGTACAAGAGTAGACAAAGTCATGTGAGTGCAACACATCAGATTTTTGAAAGAAGCATTCCCTCCTTATTGAAGCGCACGAAGCCTCTTACTTCTGGACTCTTACGGTGTTCATAGCGATATAGAACTCATTCAGCGACTCTGGAAGAACATCATGACCCTGAAAACCTGACGGTAAACATCATACCAGCCAACACAACGTACGAATTGCACACTCTCGGCCGATATTTCTTCTGGATGTACAAATATATGATACGTGAACTATCTCATAGCGCCGGCTTTGATCATCCGCATATTAGGTTGCAACAGCGGGATATCCTCGAACTACAATCTTTGGTATATCAACATTTCCGCTCTCCAGCGTGCACATACGGGTACTGGCGGGGTCGGCTGAAACACACTGTGAGCAAATTGTCTGCTATTGTTCAAACAATCTGATAAATGCGAAAGAGCAGTTGTCATCAAATGTGGTTGGTGTACAGAAAAGTTGTGTTTCACGCACTTTTTAATGACTATCATTATTGTAGTAGATTTGTTCAAGACTAACAATGTACATTACCGTAAATTAAGTTCAGAAACTATTCTTCTTCTTGTTATGATCATCATCATCATCATCATCATCATCATCATCATCATCATCATCATCATTATTATTATTATTATTATTATTATTATTATTATTATTATTATTATTATTATTATTATTATTATTATTATTATTATTATTATTATTATTATTATTATTATTATTATTATTATTATTATTATTATTATTATTATTATTATTATTATTATTATTATTATTATTATTATTATTATTATTATTATTATTATTATTATTATTATTATTATTATTATTACCTATTATTATTATTGTTGTTGTTTTTTATTGTTGTTACTAAGATGGAGATGCAAAGTCTTCAAAACCCTTGCCCTAATCACGAGTTTTCAAATGTTTGGTCAGGTCAACTAGAAATGCTGTGCAGGAAAACCAATCGAAGTCACCTGGCAATTCACGTGTGCCCTTTCTCTTCTAGAAATTTGCAAATTTCCTCCTGCAGAGCAAAAAATCCAGTCAAGATTTGTTCAGTACTAACCCACCTTGTTTCTGCATGGTAAATTACGTTACCGTATCTATTATCCTTGTGATCTAGAAAAGTTTTAACATTGCGGTAAACTAAAGCCCGGCTTCCGATGAAGTTAATTAATTTTCTGACAGCCTGCAGAACTTCACGGGGATTAGCTGCCTTTGCAAAACAAACAACCTGCAAAATTGAGCCCTAAGATCCTGCTTGAGCGATAAACATCTCCATGTGTTGTTTCTAGGCACATCTTAACAAAAACCTGGCATCAGCTAGTTAACACCATTTCCACAATTTTCATTAGGTGAGTTAAATGCACCTTTACACTTACGTCAATTAGTGGCCCTGCATGTGAAAAAGTATGGGCGGCTCTGACTTAGGAGAATGTGTTCAATTTCAGCCATGATTAACTTGAGTAGATAGAAAAACGGGCTTTGGTGAGTAATTTGTAAATTATATATGAAAATAAATCGTAGTAAGTAGAGTTTAGGGAGAGTATCTTAGAGTATCTTCATTTTCTTAAAGCACGAACAAATTGGCTGATTTGCCGCAGGTATTGTTATTGCAAACGTTACGTTTTTTTTTTTTTTTTTTTTTTTTTTTGTGGCGAATGGTAGCCTGTCACTTTAATTTAACGCCAAACTGTTACCCTTAATTTTTATCATAGATTAAGGATACCCATCTGTGAAATTTTGAAAATCTACAGTTTTGATTGGATTGATTTGAAATTTTAACACAACAATCACTGTATAGTGAGGAGTAACTATGCTAAATTTCATACATTTAGTCAGATTAGTTGCTAACGTATTGTGACTTTGGTGGGTGTAAAGTAAAGAAGACAGATGTAGTCGAAATAAAGAAACACTTTTATTTCCGTAAACAGTAACTTTGTACACTCGTTGCAACAGCAAGAAAGTCTTTACCGATTCACCAACAGCACGGCTCCGAATTCGTAACACAAGAACTGTCCCTTCTCACACTTTACCGCTATTTATATCTCCCAGGCACTGTTCTGGAAACTTCAGGAGAGTTCAGTTATTATTGCGGTCAAATACAAAGCAGACAATTCCAGAAGTCTCTATCCCTTTCTCTCTTTCGGCAAGCGCCCCAACAATGCGGCCATTCTCTATCTCTTCCCTTCGGCTCCTTTGCGGTAGTGCCGACAATAATGCGATGGGCGACACTGCTCCCTCCTCAAGGCTGGTCGTTAGGCCAGGTAGGCGACTGGCTGGGTCCCCCCTCCCCAGTGCAGGCAATCAGATGCGGCGGGCGCGGTGACAGTATTAATATCTTATTATATTTTTTTAGTATTTGTAAAAATGGTTCCCCCATGATGCAATTTTGATTTGAAAAACTTAATAATTTTCAGTTATGTTCTGTAATAGAATGTTAGCAAATTGATGAGATAATTTCTTAATCTTGTTTTTAGTTTGGATAAAAATGAATTTTAAAGTTTAAAATCATTATTTTTTTCAGTTAAATTTCGAAATGTAAACTTTAATATTTAATTACTCAGCAGTTATTCAAGTTATGAAGAAATTATCTCATCATTTCTTTTTAATATTATTTCTAAGCAGGTACACCAAATTTCATGCATAAGTACTGCAAATTCCATCGTGTGGAGCATTTTAAAGAGCAAACAGTGCTAAAAATAAAAACATGGAAAAACGAAGTTTCAAGTCATGGCAAGGATAATTGAAGTGTATTGATTTAAATGGACATGACCACTTAAAGGCAATCAGTTACACGGCCACATGGCATAGTTAAAAAGGCCGTAAGGCTATAAAAAGCATATCAAAATAAAGCAGAAGATTTATACTATTTGATAAAACAAAAATCCATTTTTGCAAATTTTTGAAATTTTAAGCCTTTTTTCACAGATGCGTATCCTTAGCATTATTTCAGAACATTAACATTTTTGCTAAGCAGACAGGCCTACCAACAGCGTTTAGTTGAGATGTACCAGTAACGGCTCACCGTCATATTGTCAGGTAGGCAAATATTCACAATACGCAAATTACACATCTATTAGAAACGTGACATTTGCTTAGCTTTCTTACCTTTATTTGCAAAGTAGATGAGTGTTTGGATTCTTCATGCTGGCATATCGCTTGATGAAATCACGAATAAAGACATTCACGTTCAGTAGAGGCCGTTGCTGAAGCTGTATCCCTGTTCTGTCCCATTGTGCGACTTCACTCTGTTCAAGCAACAGAAAATTCTCTCAACAGGAAGGAACTGCTGCAGCTAAAGTAATTAGCCCTTAAACTTCTGGCAGCACACAACGAATGTCTCTTTGGACAAACATTTTCATAATTTCAATTACACTTCATCACTAGAACTGGTCATCGGAGTAGACAATCTCCAACCCGTTTCTCAACATGAAAGGTCAAACTATATGGCGTAATAATTTATAATGAAGACATTTTCTAAAGGCACTGAACCGTGAATCGACTAAATGAAGTCCAGATTGTTAACGTCTCTTGTCTAAAGCTGAAACGTAATGTTATCCAGATTTCAACATAATTGTCTCTATTGAGCTTCATCCCTATTGCAGATATCTTGATTCTTTCATATTCCCCATGACGTTCACAACGTTGAAATATTTTACGGCTCGATTACCGTTCTTCATACCTTGCAGTTTTCTTATTTCCTCCTGGATAGCTGAAAAGCAATATTGCATTGTGCGCACAACAGTATGTGAACAAAGCTTGTGGAGTCCAGAGGCTCCAGAGGCAGTTCGGGTCGAACGGGGGGACAGTGATTGCCCCCCGCCCGAGTGTCTTGTCCGCAGTACCGAGAGCTTGTGGAGTATGTCTCTCTGGTAGCTTTTAAAGCCCTGATACTTCGCCAGCTATAACACTAGCGCGATTGTAGCACTGGCCAATCAGTTGCTTTGTGATATTAAATTCCTGGAGACCTTCAATAATACATCACATATTTCAGAAGCAGTTCCACTTGTAGTGATACTATGGAATTCCATAATAAGGTCCTGGACTACTTCTATCTTATCTACGTACTTCACAATGGGTGCCAATGCGAAACTTCCGTTTTATCTGTTTTATTCGTTGCACTGAACCGGAAAAAATGGAAATTATTTAATTTCAATTTTTATTTTTGTTATTTCTTCATTTATGCCTTCAATAAGGTAAATTTGAATGCTGTTGGACCTATCTGTAAAGAGTTTCCTTAGTTTCTCCCAATGTTGACACAATTTGCCATCGCACTCTATCAGGCGAGTAACAATTTCTATTAATTTCCACGGTTCAAAGAGGGCTGAACTTCATCGTGGCCTCTCAAACTAAGGTCATGTTTATAAAGCGATACGATGACATCAGTTAATCGTCTCATTCTTTGCCTACGTTTTCCACTTTCTTGTTACATTGTTGCCTTGCAATTTTATATCCGGAGAGCGCCTCCGAAACAGGGTTGAAATTCTTTTCTATTCTCTTAAGATTCATAATGTTAAACAACATTTAAAGTATTATGTGCTCTTTTGAAATTGTATGCTTTTAAATCGCTTTGAACTAATTTTTCATATGAAAAAATAGCGACTCCGTGTGCCTTGTTTACATGCAATTAGTAGACAGGCCAGCAGTGCAATTTAGTTTCGATTTCACTCTTTGTTAACCATTTGTGTGTTTCATACTAGGAGGGATTGAATTTTCTCGCACCTTTGGCTGGGACAGTGTGAATAACCGAGCTTAGTAGAGGTAAGGGCCTACCATTCTCTAAACCAAATGGTTTCTCAGTGTCACTGCAATGCCAAAATTAATTTCACTAATTGACTGTTTCTTCCCAACACACTATTGTTAGTGCAGCAGTCACTTAGGTCACACATCAGTTTACTTGGGGTGCGCCTGTCAACTTTCGGCAGGTCAGGCAAATTTGCTTTCTGCCTGCCCGAATGTACAGCCACGGAAAAAATGATTGAGCGCATTAGTAAGTCCCATGTCGTGTTACAGCGCTATTTCCACAAGTCGATATTTCCAACATGCAGCCTAGGTTTATTGACAGTCTGTTCCAAATGTTGCATATATTTCCTAATGGCTTACTACAGGCGTCACAAATCCACATATCACGACCATCCACAAGCCATGACCGTGACCTAGGAGGCAGGCTGGATTCTAATTAGCCTACCCTTCGCAAACAAACAACATAGGCGACAATTGCCTTTTCGTCAGTTCCAGTATCCAAAGTATTCTCGTTTAAAATATCTGTCTTTCCTTTCAGAAGAGTTCTGGCCAATTAGTTCGAGCCCCATCATCTAAATACCCCAAACGTGTGTGGAATGCAGTATTATATTGTAAATGCGAGTACATTTTGTTTTCTTAATGGACAAGAATTAATGTTAGCTTGGATATTCATAAACTCCAGTTTATTGATACCTATGGTTTAAGAATTTTTAAACGCATTTTCTGAAAGTATTAGAGTAGGTTAGCCTCCCCTGCCTAACCTGAGGAGCTGCGTCTGTGGTGTAAGAGTGACAACTTTAGCAATCGTCCTTTTTCCTCGGCTTTCAGGCATACCAACACAATCGCACAACAGTTTAACTGAACCAGGAGGTTATAAAACGGCGCATGCGGTTTAACTAAGCCTCCATTCAAATGAAGTTTATAATGCCCCGACTAAGTTTGGGATGGTCGAGCGGTGTTATTAAATTTCGGCCATAGAGGTGTTCGAAGGATGTGTTCGAATCTGCGGTAATGGATCAGTCTCTCTCTCTCTCTCTCTCTCTCTCTCTCTCTCTCTCTCTCTCTCTCTCTCTCTCTCTCTCTCTCTCTCTCTCTCTCCAAGTTACTTCTTTTGACCAATGAATAGGTGTTACAAAACAGTATATTATTCTAAGAAAATTACAAATAAATTATACTAAACAGATTAGAGTGCTCCATTATACTTTATGTGGCAGCAAGTTGATGTCTAGAGCACCTTTTTAATATTGGCGCTAAACTTCGTCCATTTATCAAGTGTTGAGGCACCTGCGTGGAAATCTGGCTATGCGTAACCTTGTGTGTTCTCTGCAGTACTTAAAGCCTCCTAGCCCCAGCGATACACAGCGGTGTTACGTGGATATGCTGTGAAGCAAGACGCCTTTACCGAGAGCGATTTACAGGAACATCAACTACGGATACATTTCCAAGAGTTAAAAGACTCCTCCGTGAAACAGGGCCAATAAACAAAACACCTCCTGCTCGGGATGCTGTAGTGATCTCTGGGGACAATGAAGAAACGGTGCGTAATGTAAATGAAAACAAATTACACACCACCTGTACCATAGCACGGAATATGAGCAAGGCATCAGTGTGTCGAATATTAATAAAAATTAAATCCCCAGTGCAACAGCACATGAATGACCACTGCGTTCCCCACCTGTGCCCACAACAGACGTCATGAGTGGGGTGCAGTACTGGGGGGTGGGACGTGGTCAGCGCCCCGAGCCCTCCCGGCCAGATATGCGGCCTTCACAATCTGGGATCGCTACTTCTCCATCAAATAGCTCCTTAATTGGTCCCTCCGGGACCTAACGAGGCTGAGTGCACGCCGTGCCAGACCTCCCAGCGTGGGCAAGAATCCTCATTCCATTACTGGGGATCAAACTCGGGTCCTCCGCGCCAGAGGCAGGTGCGCTAGCACTGCGCTGCGGAGGCGGTCGTATCGAATATTGCAGCGCAATAAGCTTTATGCCTACCATTTACAGTTACACCCGACTATGAAGGCGGCCACCAAGTCCGAGTGGAGTTTTCAAATGGTTACTACAACACGTGGAAACTGTCACGTGATTCTTAAGGAATGTGCTGTTTAGTGACGAAATCACCTTCCACAATAACCGAACTGTGAACCAACATAATATGCACTATTGGAATATAAATAACCTTCACTGGATGAGAGAGACTGCGCTTCAGGAGCAATGGAATATCAACGTGCGATGTGGAATTCTAGGCGTTTAACTAATCTGATCCTATTTTTCGAAAGTCACGAAACCTCGGTGTCTTCAGTTTCTTCGAGAAGACCTGTCTTTAAGAAAATGTGCCGTTGATGAGACTGGTGAAAATGTGTTTTCAGCAAGAGGGATAGCGCCTAGGTCCGTAATTGCACGGAATTACTGGGACGGAGTAAAATGTGGCCAGTTAAATCTACTGATCTCACTCGACTGGATTTCTTCCTGTGGCCTATTTTAAGGAAATGGTCTATATAGAAGAACTACAGAACCAAAATCAGTTACGGTTACTGAACAGCAAAGCCCGTACTGTCTGACCACCAGAAGAAGGCGAGCTCTAGGAATGTACTATGCAAACATTTCTGCTGTTACCATCAAGTTTATGTGCGCTAGTATCATATACGATATGCAGTGTTGTCAGAGAACTGTGTAATACCTATCACAGCAGTTACATACAACCTTAGATCTGGCAGCATGGGTGATTCAGATGCACTTACAGCTGGATTCACCGTTCTTGGCCCCTGGAAGAAGTAAATGTAAAGGTTGAAAGCGAGTTTACTTACCAAGCCATGTGACAGCAGACAGCAAGCGAATTGGTCCGCCAGCTTCATATGCTACTCAGATAACGTTCTACTTCGTAAAGTAGTGTGTACAATCCATGCAGAGAAAATGTCTATGCAATGCACCTAGCTTAATTAGCTGTGCAAATGTGTTCCTATTAAGACATGCATCACTGCAGATACTGTAAATTTGGTCTTTTTCCATTTAAAACCCAGTTCTCTCACTATTCTGCTTAAGGATGACTTGCTGCCCTGAAAGTTAATGCCTTCTCTTAAAATTCTAAGTAATTTAGCTATTGTAAGAGCACATTTTTCCTGAACATCTAATGACACATTTATCGAAGTCATCTATATCCGTTACTTATTTCGGAACTTTTTTTTTTGCCTGGCGTTCCAAAAGACGTGTTCAGATTTTCATGTTGTTCGTCTTCTTGAACAATTCTTTTCACTGATTTTTCTGACGCTCCTGTGGCATCTGATACGCGCTTTTTGAACTTTTTAATTTTTTTTGAAAAACTCTTCTGATGTAAGCAGTTCTTTGCTTTTAGCTTTTTTCTTCATGTGTGCCCATACATTTGAAACAATTTCGCTGCTCTGACGGTGTAATGTTTTGGATCCTAATTTAGAAAGCAGTGGTAACATAATTGATTTATGCTATGATCAATGACTCATAAATTCACTATATTCACTTCTTTTCGCAAATATCTTACTATGTCTTTAATTATTGCACGCTGCACAAAAAGCAACTGTGAATTAGCAAGGACTGTTGAAACGAAGACATCACTACCTTCCCCCTCCCCAACCAGCTGTTGTGCATGGTTTCATTCGCAGAATTATATGAGCTGATGAAAGAGACAAAAGCTATAGCTCGCCTACAGGACTTCCACTCAAGGTCAGGGGCCAAGAACGATGGTTCCAGCTGTACACATATTTCTTACTAAACAGATCGACTACATGAGGAGGTTAACGGTTCAAGCCCCCTCTCACACCTCAGGCTCGTCTCCCCTTCTTCTGGTGGTCAGACAGTGGGCATGCAACACCACACGTGTTGCAACACACAATAACTTATCTACAATACCTCACTCAAATGTATATTGACGAAAAATGCAATATTTTGAGCACTTGCTTCATTGATCAAGTGCCTTTTGAACCCGATTTATTGCAACAGGTGTTTTAAATGTATTGAAAATTTATTTCTAACCATTTCTCTGTAGTTACTATGTATTGCTTTTTTCCCTTTCTTGCTATTTTGCAATTATGTGTGTGCGCGCGCGCTTAAAGAGTTACTAAATGTACTATCTTTCACAAAAGTAAGTACCCATCTTCGGTGAGACGTGCGCGAAGGGTCACCTAATTCTCAGGCGTGCTTGCGTATGTGGTATGAGAATTAAATTAGTCGTATGCTTCCCTTGCTGCTCGGAGGACATGGCAGCCATGTCACCTCGCAACTCACCTCACCTCGTGGCTTTGAAAAGCAACATTTCAGCAATCCTACATTAACGGGCAAACATTGCAAATTCAACTTCAGTGCAACTGCAGAACATATGTTCTTATGGTGTTTCTGTTAAGTTGTGGACTAGAACTAAAATGATTCAGTTTTGGTGCTAGACTTATAGAACGTGAGTATAATCAGTCAGACCGAACTCCACTATCCACGATAGCTGCGCTGGCTAAGGCGTGTTCTTTCAAGTGAAAGTTACTGTTCTTGAAAATAGGTGTATATTCTGAGTAGGTAATAAATATAAATTAATTATTGATATTAGTGATTTCAATCTTATTTGTCTGTCATTAATAAAACTAAACTAAACGAACTTAAACTCCACACTAAACACTGCGGTACTCGTGCTTGTTATAGAAATATCCTCTTTCCTTATTCCTCTAAATAAATGTAAGCGAATACTTAGAAAAAGAAACGCAAATTTTTAAACCATTTCTAAAGGTGCACACGAACTTTCCGCCTTGCAGTGAAATTAGCTGCTAAGGTAGGGACAGCAAGCTTAAGATCCTATGATACAGGCGAAAGTCCAGGTGACGAGTAGCCAAGAGGGCTTCGTCGTTGACTGTGAATTTCAGAACTGCTAGCTGACGGGGGTTCGAGCCTCGTCTTTCGCATGTTTATTTTCTGTAATACAAGATTAACAAACGTGTTTAGTTCTCTACAGCTTTTTATCAGGAGCGGAAAATCAGATGAAGGCACACTGCTACAAACTGAGTTAATGTGGAAATGGCAACGTTGTGTCTGCTTTGAAATAACGACATGACAACCTTGCTGGGTGCAAAGGTTGCTTCAACAACTGCATGCTGTTCTGTCTAATGTATCATATTCACTGGCATCCAGATCTGGTAATTTACATTATTGCACGCATATTTATTTTAATATGTTAATAGCCTACGAAATTCATAGAGCTGCTTTTGAATGTGAATGTTTTAAGGTAAATATTAATTTCAGGGGGAATGTTTGACAATTGAGGTAGGCGTGTTCCCTGCTTCATTTTCAGCAATTAATATCTTAGGAAGCATTCATTTGTAAAGTTTCCATCATACTGCAGCATTCATAAGACGGCGGGAAAGGTTACAACGGTACGCGGAATAAAAATACCTAAAGGAGGAGCTTTATGAGAAATAGATTCCATTAGTCTGTATACTTTCATATTTCGCTCGGATTATATACATAACAATGTCCCCGTTAAGAAAGAAAAAAGAAAAGGGGAAATAACAAGGAATATGTTAGATGGGATTCGAGCCCATGTCAGCCCACACTGTTCACTTGAAAGAAGACGCCTTAGCTAGCACAGCTATAGTGAATAGTGGAGTTCGGTCTGACTGATTAAACTCACTTTCTATAAGTCTAGCACCAAAACTGAATCATTTTAGTTCTAGTCCACAACTTAATAGAAACACCATAAGAACTAGGGCTAGGAAGTTCATGCATTTGCATGTTTTTTCATAGGGGTTAAAAATGTATGCTTTTACATTATGTGCACGAATTATGGAATTTTCAGTTGTTTAGACATGATTTTATGGTGCATATAACTGCATATTTTCTTGATTTTTGATAAATGCATATTATTTAAATATTATAGCCCCTATACTGCATATTTTAATGATTTATATTAATATTTTTCACATTGGTAATATTGCACACGATGATGCAACTCGCGTGGTGCGAGAACTTATGCTGAGTGATGTGCAGTGAATCCCCTGTTTCCATCCTTTCATTATATGTATGTTCGTAGAAAATAATCAGTGCGTTATCTGAGAGGTTTATAGTAGCAAAGATAAAGTGCAGGTGAACATTTTGAGCAACACGATTGTAGCAACGCTTGCCTGCCCACCAGTAGTTGTGTTGTGGTCTTCAAACGTAAGTGTTGTGAACTGGTTCCCACCAAATTAAATTAGGCGTATAAAATGTTAAAAAGCTCTTCAAATGTCGAAAATAAAACCAACTTCGAGTGCTAGATTAATTAGTTTACAGAATGAGTTTTTGGGTAATTTAATATCTACAGATAATTGGGTACTGTTTGTGGAACGTGTGAGAAAAATGTAGGGAGTGAGAAAAGATTTCAAATAGTTCAGCACATAAACAGCAAAACATAAGGAGAATTTAATCAGAAAACTCGCAAACAAAGAGCCTGTTCAAAAACAGCTAGTAGAGTGTTTAGGAAGTAGGCTTACTGAATGTTCATATGACTTGTGCCAAGCATTTTTAGCTGCTGATATTCCCTTGTTCAAAATTAATAATCCGACATTTAAAAACTTCTTTGCGAAGTACACTCGACAACATGTGCCTGAAGAAAGTACACTGCCTAAGACTTATGTAGGACATTGTTACAATAACGTATTGTCAAATATACAAAATGAATTAGTGGATCAGTTTGTGTGGTTGTCTGTTGATGAAACCCCTGATTCTGAGCGCCGTTCTATTGCTAATATAATCGTGGGTGCTTTAAATAATGAACAAAATACTACACCTTATCTTCTTAATGTGTGCGAATTGTCGGACACTGACAATGTAACTCTGACCCAGTTTGTGATGGACTGCTTGAAATTACTATGGCCATGTGGAATCAAATACGACCGGTTACTTTTATTTGTTACTGATGCAGGTCAAACTCTGAAAATTATTTTCCTAACTTAATTCATATAACTTTTTGGCACATGCTCTTCATCCCATTTCTGAGACAATAGGTGATTATTTCCCGTTGGTAGATAGATTTATATCCAGTACAAAGATAATTTTTGTTAAATCTCCTAAAAGAGTTAAGTTGTTTAGATCAACAGCACCTAATAGCCGACTTCCTCCTGCACCAGTGTTAACTCGGTGGGGAACATGGGTCGATGCAGTTTTATATTATACTGAGCACATAGAAATAGTCCAAGAGGCTGGTAATTGGATTCGAAAGATGCTTCATCGATAG
>CM060964.1:142415367-142592867 GCA_030765045.1 Tenodera sinensis | reverse complement strand
TTAATTATGTAGTTGATTTAATTGAAAGTTTATTTTCTTCTTTTTAGAATATTTAAATAAAAGACTGTTTATAAAATCGTTTACTACTAATTTATATACCTATCTATACCAGGGACATAGCGTCGATGGATGCGAGAGATGTATTACATACCCTGTAGCTTTCCTCAAACTGATTGCCAAATTGGTGTGTTGATTCTAATTTTTTAGCGCATAATCGTTTTAATGTCATTAAACATTAAGTTTTTGTAAATATTATGATTTGAATTCGCACCACTCTGCAACGGTATGTTTCAAAACAAAGTTTGGGCCAACTTTTCTTTCTTTTGTTGTTTAATGACGCTGTCAATTGCCAGGACCACATCAGCGACGCCGGTGTGGCGGAGTTTTGTCCCATAGGAGTTCTTTTGCGTTGAAGTAAATATACTGACATGGAACTGTCGTTTTTAAGCACAGTTTGGGTAAAGGACATCTGTCGTCAGCTGTAGGAAACTGGTGTTGTGCGCCTCACCCAAGGTATGCAACAGCCTTAAGAATCGCGCTTGTATTATTGCATTTATAGCCGTGAATAAAAAATAATTCGCTATTTGTTTTGCTTCCTGTATGTGCACTCTTCAATTGTGGACATTTGAACATGATTTACATACTTGGTTACTTATTATTAAAGCAAATGTAGGTTAAGTTGTGAGCGTACTCCTGAGACGAGGGTATGCAAGAGGGGCAGTTACGTATACATGACGTCACTACGTGAATCAGAGCTAGAGCGTAAACAAAATCTTGTTTCTGTGCCGCTGTTGCAACGAAAATCAAAATAAACTGTTGTGTAATCGACAAACTCAACGTAAGAGGCTTCCAAACATTAAAATTAATCTAAAAATCGATATGTAATTAAAGTAGATCTTTCAAAACCCGCACTCCGTATATAACGAACATTAAAAAGTGTATAAGGCATTTCAACTTCAAAGTTTATGAAAGTGAATCCTGGCTGTGTCGCAATACTTAAAGCTAATGTTTTGTTGATATTTTTCGAAAGAAAAGTGACTTTGGAATTCCAGCGGTTATGACGACTTAAAGATCGTTTCTAAGGCAGCCAAAAGACACTATTCTTGTAATCACATAATATACCAAAAACAACTAAAACTGTTTCGTATAGATCCAGAAATAAAATTTGCATTGAATAATCTGTATGAGCTCTCAGTTGAACAGCATAACAATGAAGTGAAAAAGAACGGAGCTTTACTTTCTCATTTTGCACGGGCTGTATGTTTTCTAGGAAAATAGGCTCTTGCTTTTCATAGTCACAATAAGAATTAAGGATCTCCAAACTGAGGCAAATATTTAATTGAATTAGCAATATATGACGCCTCTCTAAAGGTGCACTGTTTTTCGTGCTACTTAACCTGATGTTCAAAATGACTTAATTTCAAGTGTGAGTACCGCCATGACATATGGAATTAAGAAAGAAATTTCTGACGACTTCTTTGTTTAATTAATATCAGATGAAACTCCTGACATTAATAGTGAATAATACCTCTGTACCGTTTGTTACACAAATGTGTATGGAAATATTGAAGAGAGGTTTATTTGAATTACAGATATAAGTTCTAACAAAAAGGCAGATTATCTTTTGAATCATGCTCACAGAATTATCGAACATTTCTTTCAGACAATGATGAAAGGTGAAAACTCCGAAAGTCAATTCTGTTTAGTTTGAGTCATATTTTAACGAACTTCACAATATTTGTTGGGTTACATACCCGAGTCTGATAGTCACGCTACGCCCCCTATATACTAGGTGTCCCAAAATACACCGACAACGCTTAGTATGCTGTGCGGGATGGCAAACTGATTGATTTTCAGATAGGAACCCAGTCCGGAAGTGCGCGGTTTGGACGCTGGAGAGCGTCAAAGTTTGAGAACGAACGGTTGTGACAATTTGCTAACGTTCGTTTTGGTGCCTTAATACGGAAGATATGTAACCTTTTAGCCATCTGTATACTGGGATGAACGATCTGAGTATGATAACATTACTGCGCATGCGCTTAATTGCCCCATGGAGACCTTGGTGCCCATCCTACTGTGTTACTTGGACAGTATCCGGTAAAGTAACGTTTTTAATAGCAGTGCAACATGTGCCAGTACACAGCTGCTGAAATGGACGACTTTAGCTCCAGGACACTTTGATGTAAGTGTGTGCAATCACCTCAACGTCGCGTATTTTAAATCTATCGATTAGTAGGTGGGCCAGTTCTATGGACAGCACGGTCGCCAGATCTGACACCTCTCGACTATTTTCTATGGAGTTGTGTGAAGAGTATGGTGTATGACACTCCTGTAACGTCAGCGGAGGACCTTGTTGCACGAGTCCACGGAGCGATGGAAAATCTTCAAAGCCAGCCGCACTTGTTGGGTAATGTGCATGAGGCTCACCATCGCCGATATGGGCTCTGTAATTACGTAAGAGGTACACAGTTCGAAGCCTGTTTTAATGTAGACAGTCCTCTGTTGGGTTTATTGACGAAATGTGAACGTAAACCCATCTCATACTTCGATGCGCTACAGCTTCCAAACCGTACATTTGCGGACAGGAATTCCTGTTTGAAAACTGATCAGTTTGCCATCCCGCACAACATACTAAGCGTTGTCGGTGCTCTTTTGGGACACTCTGTATATATGCAGGTTAGAAGATACTGCTCCGGCTAGAGGTTAATTATTAAAAAAATTATTTTCTTGTTTAACGACGCTGTCAATTGCCAGGATCACATCAGCGTCGCCGGTGTGCCGGAATTTTGTCCCGCAGGAGTTCTTTTACATGCCAGTAAATCTACTGACATGGAGCTGTCGTTTTTAAGCACACTTAAAAACCATCGGTCTGGGCCGGGTTTGAACCCGCGACCTTGGGATCCGTAGGCCAGCGTCTAACCAACTGAGCCACCCAGACCGACAGCTAGAGGTTAACCAGGAGTTCTACATAAGTGTAACATATATGTCCAATACAATTATTACGCCTACTCAATACAATTATTGTCAATAATGAGCCATTTCACCGAAAAAAAGTTGTGCCAAATATTTCAAGCCAACTAGCTTCTTGATGAATGGATATAAATGGTGTATTATTTCACTAACAGTTGCGCAAACATTGTATGAATAGTGTTGTTGTGCCTTTTCATTTTCATTCTAATGCATTTAGCCACAATTTAATATTAAATGTTGTGGCAAGTATAATTTATGGGAGAAATATGGCAACATCGTGGGCGAATCAAAACCTACTTGTTGCATGTGCTTACAGCACCTTCGGCTACCTGCGAGTTTAGGGGAGGTAAGGACTGACAATGGTGTGAAGGTCGGCGGAAGGAGAATGAAGGGCTAAAGTACAATTGTCTGCAATGCGAAAGAATGCACTTGCGATCATGAACCTGTTCACATCAAGGGAGTACTTACAATTAGACTTGGTACTACTAGGTTCCGGGGGAAATTCCTTTTAAGAATAAAAAAAAGATAAACATAAAAAACATAACAGTGAGATTACGTAAATAAAGGCACATTTTACCTTTTCCCCTCAACCCTTAGCTAGCGAAATAACCCACTCGTTATCTCCAACTCTTTTTCTGCTTTTCCTGTAAAAATGCAAAACAAAAGAAAACCAAAATAATATATTGTTAACTGCGTGCAACTCCATGTTAAGAACTTTATTTAACTAATAATAAAACATAAATTTAAAAAAAAGCACAATCGGTATAAACTACATATATTTTTAGTATTTCTTGTTCTTAAGTGCTTATAAATGTATTTGGACAGGATTATGCAATTTATTTCAAAATGCTGACTGATTCTTTATTCGTTGAGAAACAGTTCTTGTAAACGTAGCGTTATGTTCTGGAGTACATTAACTGTACTTTAATCCCGTATTAGATACGAATTTGGTTTGACATTTGCCTGGAGAAGCTCCATTTATTCCTTTTAACGATAATATCACTGCCATGCTTATTTGTAGAGAGCAAGAATACAATTTATTTAGCTTTTCTTCTTATTTAGGCGCCTTCGTGACCAAAGCTTTCATCTATCACGGGATCATTTTGTAATCTACAAAAGAACGCAAGTGTTTTATGAAAATGAAGCGGAAGAAGTTCATTTACTTGTGTATTTAAGGCAAGTAATATTGTTGTAGGTCGTAAGGTATAACGATCACAATAATAATAATAATAATAATAATAATAATAATAATAATAATAATAATAATAATAATAATAATAATAATAATAATAATAATGATAATGATAATGATAATGATAATGATAATGATAATGATAATGATAATGATAATGATAATGATAATGATAATGATAATGATAATGATAATGATAATGATAATGATAATGATAATGATAATGATAATGATAATGATAATGATAATGATAATGATAATGATAATGATAATGATAATGATAATGATAATGATAATGATCATGATCATGATCATGATCATGATCATGATCATGATCATGATCATGATGATGATGATCATTATCATGATCATGATCATTATCATTATCATTATCATTCTTATTATTATTATTATTATTATTATTATTATTATTATTATTATTATTATTATTATTATTATTATTATTATTATTATTATTATTATTATTATCCGTTCCAAAATTCTTGCGCTGCAGAGTTATCGCCACGTGCAATGTAGCGCAATAGCCACTAATACTGTTGCGCAATAGCCTCCATTCTGCAGCACGTTCTGTTGAATCAAGGAAAACGTTTTAGTAAGCACAAAACTGGACTGAAGCTCACATGGCGTTTGATAGATGGCCTACCTTCCAAAAAATAAGGGGCGGCTGACTCTCTGGTATGTGTGTGTGTGTGTGTGTGTGTGTGTGTGTGTGTGTGTGTGTGTTTGTGCGTGTGTGTGTGTGTGTGTGCGCGCGCGCGTGTGTGTACTGAAACAGACATAACATCACTGTTTGATGTAGCTACTTAATATTCATCAACGTTAAAATGTTCCTGGTTTCGTAGTTCAGAGAGGCTTAAACCGTATCTATTTGAAGCATAGATGCGATATGTTTGCAGCAAACGGCGAAAAATACCTTTGTATTTCATCGAGAAGAAAAACTCTTTTATTCCCATTTTTACTCGTTTCGGGATATCAAAGCGCAGGCGTAAGCGGCGAAATCTTCCAAGGAAGAGGGAAAGTCCCGTGTCACGTGAGGCGAAACAAGTTGTACAGGAACCACGTCACTATGTAGAGCGAGATTCGGGCGCCAAAAGTAACGTTAAATATTTCGCAGTTAGTTTATCTTCATTTATCGATAAGAAACGATGGTGGCGAAAATGTTCATGCTCTATTAATTCAAAGCCGAATTAATAAGTAAATGAACTATCGGGAAATACAGCTAACGAGTTATACCAAACGAATATTTCGCCAGGAATATCTCCAAACACGGCATGTGAAAAGCGCAAGTGTTGATTAAACCTAATTTTATCTAGCACGGGGTTTCCGTTTCCCAGTTTTCTGTCCTTCGAACTGAGATCTCTGTTATTGCTCATATGCAAATAAACCAAGATCCACATCTCTCCACTGAGATAATCCTAGCCAGAGCAAATCGTACTTAAGCTAAAGTGAAATAGGGAATTCCACGGGGAATACACGAGTAGAAGTAACGGGAGAGCCAAAAACTTACGAAACGGCTGCGCGGTGTTTTGCTTGTCAGCTTCGTCGGCGCTCGTTGCCGTCTGCCGCTATCAGTGAAAGGCGCTGATGAAACCGTACAACATTCTTAAAACTACTTTTAAAGGCTTTACTGACTAAGTGTATGAAAGGAGATGCTGAAACTGGCTACCGTTGTTGTCCATACTTTTTTGGCATTCCTTTAGGAAACTATCCCATCACTCGCCGTAGTATAGGTTGCGCGTTTGTTCTTGACGAATGACCTTCAGCAGAAATCCAATGAGTGAGCCTACCCTTAATAAACAGGTCAGCAAGTGTTTATGCTACGATAACAGACACCTCTGTTTTCCTCTGTCGCGTTTGTGTATACAGTCGACTGCAGAAGTTTTGTGCGGTACGGATGTATGCATGCAACGAAAATAGCAATTCAGACGAGGGAGAGATGTCGGGAATAGAATAAATGCAAGAAAGTTAAGTGGAAACAGTTATAGAGGTATAGTGTATAATACGTGTGGCTGATATTACTGCAAGTGTCATAAATTGATTTGTAGTGTTGTACTACTTCAGCTCAGAAGCATGCGCGTCATCTCACTGCAGACTGTACCTCCTCTCTCTCGTTCCCGCAAAAGCTGAGTAGAGACTCGCATTCAACCTTTCATACAAAATTTTCATTCGTCAAGAAGTAACGCGCGACCTATACACGTTGAGAAATGCTGGCAACTTCCTGGCAGATATTTTGTTTTACTTCTTCCAGGGTGTGTGGGTTTGTCTTATACACCTTATGTTTTGAGTTACCCCACAGATGGGAATCGCAGGGCGTTAGGTAGGGGGAACCAGAGGGCAACAAATCTCTACTAATAATTCTGTCCTGAAATACATCTGCAGTTGTTGTCTTCGAAAGATTGGCCGTATGAGCTCTTGCAGAGTCTTGTTGAAAAAGGCAAAATCATGCTCCCTGTCTAATAATTCTCTAAAAAAGGTACAAAATTGTATTCACGGATGTACTGGCGTGAAATCTTGACTCGGAAAACTCAACCTAATATTGGTCATGAAGTACCCCTTCATAAGGAAGAAAACTGCTGTATGGTGCGCCATTAGCGGAGAAAGGTTTCTCAGAGCTCCAATAAGCTATTTCTATCTCTAGAGTAACTTAAAACATAAAGTGTACAAGACAAACGCACACATCCTGGAAGAATTAAGTGAAAATATCCTCCATGAAATTGCCAGCCTTTCTCAACGTGAACTACGACGAGTGGTGGATGGTTTCCTAAAGAGGTGCCAAAACTATATGGGCAATGACGGTGGCCAGATTCAGCATTTCCTTTTAGAAAAGTAGGAAGTAAAGCCTTTAAAAGTAGTTCATCTGTGCTTTTGTATGACAACGCCAGACGGCATCGAGCGCCGAGAAACCGGACAGGCAAAACACCACGCAGCCATTTCGAAATGTTGTGCTCTCCCGGTAGATGCATCGTCAAGGCGTGGGAGTCATCAGAGACCTCGGAGGACTCGAACCAGAGATCTCGACGTACCAAACGAGCCCGCACATCCATAGTCTGCGGTCACGAAATAAAGTCGTGTACTCATAGATAATATAATTTTTTTTTTTTTTTTTTTTTTTTTTGCTGAGTTCACTTATAATGCCACAAAAGACAGCATGAATATATTTATTGGGCTTATTGTCTTTGTGATGCTAGAATACAAACGCACACACAGACACACACACCTACCCATCCACTCAAACACACACTCACACACACACTTTAATGGTATATTGTTTCTTAAATATATTCTCTCTCGGTAGAAATTACGTGTCAGGAAGCATGAACGGCGTACGGGATAGCTGACAACAAGTGGCGTTATTGATTATATGATTTGCGTTGTCTGCGTCTAAGTTTGGAACAAAACGTTTATTAACCAGAGATGCCGCACGATATAAAATTCAATAATTCGTTCGAGTATTTCAAGTTTATGACAAATTACAGTTAGTTTCCATTGAATGAGCCCGCCTCTGTAGTGTAGTAGCAGCGTATCTGCCTCATATCCAAGAGGTCCCGAGTTCGGATCTTGGTTAGGGTTAATCTGGATAAGGTCTTTTACCGATTTTTTCCCTAATCCTGAGAAGATGAATGTCGGGTACCTTCAAGCTCTGTGGACCTCGGGCTCATTTGAACTTTATTTCACACATTTCATTCATTCGTCATCCGATATGACAATACGATGGAGGACGTTAATATATACCTATTCAGGGTGTCCCAAAACACCGACAACGCTTAGTATGTTGTGCGGGATGGCAAACTGATTGATTTTCAGATAGGAACTCCTGTCCGGAAATGCACGGTTTGGTCGCTGGAGAGCGTCGAAGTGTGAGAACGAACGGTTGTGATAATTTGTTTACATTCACTTTGGTATCTTAATACGGAAGGTATGCTACCCTTTAGCCATTTGTGTACTGGGATGTGTACTGGGATGAACGACCTGAGCATAATAACATCACTGCGCTTGCGCTAAATTCCTCCACAGAGTTCTTGGAGTGCATCCTACTGCGCAACTTGCGTAGTTTCCAGTGCAGTAACGTTTTTAATAGCAGTACGACACGTACCAGTACACAGCTGTGGAAATGGCCGACAGGAGCTCCAGCACACTTAGATGTAAATGTGCATATTCAAATCGATCAATTGGTAAAGGTGGACCAGTTCCATGGCCAGTGTGGTTGGCAGATCTGACGTCTCTCGACCATTTTCTGCGGAGTTGTATGAAGAGTATGGTGTGTGACACTCCTGTAACGTCAGCGGAGCACCTTATTACTCGAATCTACGGAGCGATTGAAAATCTTGAAAGACAACCGGACGTATTGGGTCATGTGCATGAGGCTCACCATCGCCGATACAGGCTCTGCAATGATGTAGGGGGTACATAGCTCGAAGCCCGTTTGTTATGTAGACAACCTGATGTTGGGTTTGTTGATGAAATCTGAACGCCCACCCTTATCACACTCCGATGCGCCACAGCGCCCAAACGATTCCTTTCCGGACAGGAATTCCTGTTTGAAAACCGATGAGTCTGCCATCCTACACAACATACTAAGGGTTGTCGGTGTTTTTTTGGGATACCTGCATATGAGATGTAGAAATATTAACTCCATCCCGCGTCTCCTTCATCATCCTTAGAGTGACAGTAATAAGAAGGCGGATTGTTGTTTCCCTGATTGCTGTACACCATCATCAAATTGTAAACACTTCGAAAGGGTATCGAAATTGACTAAGAAATTTTGCTTTTGTTTCTATCAACTATCAAATATTTATTTGACTATATTAGAAAGAAGCTTAGTGAATTAAATGATCTAGTTCAGGGGCCGCCAACTGACTTGCACGGTGTGCCTATACAGTTCGCGCGGTGCCGGCGTGCCTGGTCATTGCTGGCGAGTGCTAGGGAGGTATGCCAGTGGCGCTGCGTAATCTGTACTTGCGTTACCATTAACTAATTAAGGACAGGGTAGTAGTGAAGGAACAATTTAGAAACTGTATAATACGTGGTTTGACCGCCTCCGTAGCGCAGTTGGTAGCGCGCCTGCCTGTGGCGCGGAGGATCCGGGTTCGATCCCCGCTACCAGCATGGGGATTTTATCCCCTCTGGGAGGTCTGGCACGGGGTGCACTCAGCCTCGTTAGGTCCCGGGGGGACCAATTGAGGAGCTACTTGATGGAGAAGTAGCGGCCCCAGGTCTAGAAGACCGCATAACTGGCCGGGAGGGCTCGGGACGCTGACCACGTCCCACCCTCCAGTACTGCACCCCACCAATGACGCCTGTAGTGGGCAGAGGTGGGGGACGCAGCGGCTGGGCGGTAGGCCTTGGCCTCTTGTGGGCTGTCGCGCCGGGGTTTAGTTAATACGTGGTTTAATATCTCTCTGGTACTTGTTATTAAATGATGATAGAACAACCCAATACCAGTAAGATTATTATAGCCTTCGATCCTATACATACAACCAAATGATGGCATATAAAACCAATATTTTTAACTATAAGAACGAGGCAGTACTTTGTGGAAATTAGCACAATTTTTATCCTTAAACAATTAAAAAACATAAAATAACAAAATAATATTTACTATACAGTGCTAATATTACACAGAATACTTTATATTTAACGAACATACACGTTTCAATTAAGAATTTTTACATTCAGTTTTCGGTAGACACCCTTGCCTTCTGACATCTTTTGATTTTCATTGTATTCGCCACATTTGGAGACAATGAAACACAACTCTGGACCCTTAATGCACACTTCAAGTTATGATCACTGATGTTGGCTCCCTGAGGGTTTCTATTGCGTTTCATAGCTGAAAATAAGGATTCACATACATAGGTAGAACCAAACATTGCAATCATAGATGCCGCACGTCTGTGTAATCGAGGGAATCTCGATTTAGGAAATCTCCTGAAGAAATCTAGCAAACTTCCTCTGTTTCCATAACTGTCAGCTAACTCAATGTCACATTTCAAGGTGACAAACTCCAGTTGAACATCTTTGGGAGTATCGCCAGCATTCATGCTAAATGGTGTGGCGAATAAATCAAAATCCATTTTTAAGCCCATGAGATCGTGAAATCTTTCATCAAACGCACGGGAAAGCATGTGCACATTTTCAGCACAACATCCCATTTCTAGGGAATCACAATCACGGATCACACTTTCCAACCTGGGAAAATGACAAGGATCACCATTTGACAGTTGACGTTCCGATGATGAGAGCATATTTTAAAAACTTCAATGCTACAGAACATATCTGTGATTAGTTTGTTTTTCCCTAGAAGTGAAACATTCAAAGTATTCAAATGTTCACTAATATCGGCCATAAATTCAAGATTACATTTCCACTTAACATTCGCGAGCACTTCAATAGGTTCTCCGCACATTTCCATGAACAAACGTATCTCATCTAATGATTCAAAGAATCTGCTTAAAACCTTGCCTCGACTGAGCCACCTAACTGCTGTGTGATACGGTATATCCTCATACTCATGCTCCAAATCCTCTAAGAAGCTTTCAAATTGTCTGTGGTTTAGACCGTGGGGCCTCAGTTTGTTTACAATCTTCACAACCAGACTCATTATTAGGGCTCCGAAGTTCATGCCCTAAAAACCACTGAAATATGCGTGCCAATATGCTCTTAAAAACTTGAAAATATGCCAAGAAATGTGCACTATTTAATTAAAACAATGTCCCTTTGCAGTTGACAAGACGAGTTAGTATAAACAATAAATTATTCCTTAGAGGTTGAAGCAGAAGTGGTCCCGCTGCTAGTATTAACTGCTAAATTGCAGTTCACAACCAACATTTTGCACAAATTTTCAAATGTAAAACATCGTCTGTTGTCTCGCAAAACACTTTTGTAACGTGAAAAACTTCTCTCCACGTCACAAGATGTTATAGGGGCATATTTAAATGCTGTTAACTGCTTCACAGAGAGAGTGAAGTCTCTTGGTATGACAGATGGTTTCCTTTTGAGGATGTCTCGAATATCGCACATCTGTTTATAACCAGAATTTGTTGAAATTACATAATTCACTCTCTCTTTCACTTTTTGTCCTATGCTACTAGGAACCGATTTTTTTCAAAGACAGTAAGTGATTCATGCAGAGGATATCCTATAGCTTCCAATGCCGTTATGGCTGTTGGTAAGAAAGAAAAATGGGCAGATATGAAACTAAGATCCTCTTTTAATCCAGTGCCTGACAGAATATTTTCCACAGGTTATCATTCGAGTCCAATGAATTAACAACCTCTTGGACTATTTCCATGTGCTCAGCAAAATATAAAACTACATCGACCCATGTACCCCATTGAGTTAACAGTGGTGCAGGAGGAAGTCGAATATTAGGTGCTGTTGATCTAAACAACTTAACTCTTTTAGGAGATTCAACAAAAATTCTCTTTGTACTGGATACAACTCTACCTATAGGAAAGAATCACGTATTGTCTCAGAAATGCGATGAAGAGTGTGTGCCAAACAAGTTATGTGAATTTAGTTAGGAAAAATACCTTTCGGAGTTTGTCCTGATTTTACCATATAAGGACCTGTATCAGTAACAAATAAAAGTAACCGGTCGTATTTCATTCCACATGACCATAGTAATTTCAAAGATTCCATCACAAACTGGGTCACAGTTACATTGTCAGACAATGGCCGATAATTCGCACCCATTAAGAATATAAGGTGAACTTTTTTGTTCATTATTTAAAGCACCCACGATTATATTCGCAATAGAATGGCGCTCAAAATCAGGGGTTTCATCAACAGATAACCATACAAACTGAACCGCTAAATCATTTTGCATATTTGACAAAACGTTATTGTAACAATGCCCTACATAAGTCTTACGCAGTGTACTTTCTGCAGGCACATGCTGTCAAGTGTGCTTGGCAAGAAAGTTTTTAAATGTCGGACTATTAATTTTGAAGAAGGGAATATCAACAGCTAAAAATGCTTGGCACAAGTCATAGGAAAATTCAATAACCCTACTTCCTAAACACTCTACTAGCTGTTTTTGAACAGGCTCTTTGCAAATTTACTAATTAAATTCTGTTTATGCTTTGCTGGTTTATGTGCTGAATTGTTTGAAATCTTTTCTCACTTCCTACATTTTACTCACGCGCTCCACAAAACAGTGCCCTATTATCTGTAGATATTAAATCACTCGAAAACTCTTTCTGTAAATTAATTAATCTAGTACTCGAAGTTGGTTTTATTTTCGGCATTTGAAGAGCTTTTTAACATTTTATATGCCTAATTTAATTTGGTGGGAGCCAGTTCACAACACTGTTACGTTGGAAGACCACGACGCGGTGGGCAGGCAAGTGTTGCTATAATCGTGCTGCTCAAAACGTTGACCTGCCTTTTATCTTTAATATAAACGTGTCAGATAACGCACCGATTATTCTCTACGCACATACATATAATGAAAGTATGTAAACAGGGATTCACTGCATAACAACATGACTCAGCATTGCTTCTCGCCACCTCGCGAGCTGTATCATCGTGTGCAATATTACCAATGTGAAAAATATTATACACATGGAAAAAATAATAAAAAAAACCATAAAAATTATTAAAATATGCAGTATAGGAGGTATAATATTGAAATCTGTGTGAGTTGCATCATCATGTGCAATACTACCAATATCAAAAATATTATCCAGTTGGAAAAAAATAATAAAAAACCATAAAAACCATTAACATATGCAATATAGGAGCTATAATATTGAAATAATATGCATTTATCAAAAATCAAGAAAATATGCAGTTATATGCACCATAAAATCATGTCCAAATAACTGAAAATTCCATAATTCGTGCACATAATGTAAAAGTATACATTTTTAACCCCTATGAAAAACATGCAAATGCATGAACGTCCTAGCCCTACTCATTACATTGTTTACATTCAGTGTTTTGGCACATACGTTTTCCTGATGAACTATACAATGAACTGCTGTTATTTCTTTTGCTAGTTTATTTTTCAGGAGGCTCACAAATCCGTTGTGCGAACCAACCAAAGCTGGGACACCATCGGTGGCTATCGATATGAGTGTATCCCATGGAATCCCTGCATTCTCCACAACTTCTACTACACAATTCAGAATGTCTGATCCTGTTGTTGTGCCTTTTATTGCCACCAGATCAAGCATTTCTTCCACAACTTCCAAATTTTCATTTACTCCACGAATAAAATTACATAATTGAGCCATACTTGAGAAGTCGGTGCTCTAATCAATAGCAATAGAGAGTACAACAAATTCTCTTGCTCTTTCAATAAGTTGTGCGTAAATGTTGTCCACCAGATCGTGAATTCTGCGTGAAATAGTATGAGCTGACAGACTGACTCTCTCGAACTGGTGAACACTGACAGGGGTGAATTTACTTGCAGCTATAAGCATACATCGTTTAACCATCAGAAAAACTACTAGAAGATGTCGCAATTCCTAGTGTTATTTCGTAACTCACATAAACTGAGATTTCTGCTATTCCACCATCCCCTTCTTCCTGTTCCTCTTCCTGCGATGTGATCTTTTCTCTGAGCTTTGTATCTCTGCAGTGCGTTTCTCTTTTTCTAGGGCCGAATAATCATTAGCATGCAATGTATTAAAGTGTTGCTGAAGATTAAATCGTTTTAGCACTTGCAATTTTTTCTGGCAAATTAAATAAATAGCACCACTGCTACATTCCATGAAGAAGTACTCAGCTTCCCATTCGGGATTGAAATAATGTGTCGGCGTGGGTACCCTTCCATATCAAACTAACACTGAAGTACGGACCGCCACTGCTAAGGAAGACACCGCTACCACTGCGAAGCACGAACTGAGGTAGCACGGTGCTTGTAGCCCAGCACATGCACCGCGGCAAGCGAGTTGGCTGTGGCTGATCTAGTTTTTCTTCGTTTCGAAGATGATGTCGTTACTTTCAAATACCTTGAGTTTGGGGGTGAGTGAGTGTGTTGGGTTTAAGGGTCCGTCAACAACTTGGTCATTAGGGCCCTTGAGTTTGGTTCCACATTAGTCCTCATAATAATAATAATAATAATAATAATAATAATAATAATAATAATAATAATAATAATAATAATAATAATAATAATAATAATAATAATAATAATAATAATAATAATAATAATAATAATAATAATAATAATAATAATAATAATAATAATAATAATAATAATAATAATAATAATAATAATAATAATAATAATAATAATAATAATAATAATAATAATAATAATAATAATAATAATAATAATAATAATAATAATAATAATAATAATAATAATAATAATAATAATAATAATAATAATAATAATAATAATAATAATAATAATAATAATAATAATAATAATAATAATAATTAGTAATAATGATAATGATAATGATAATGATAATGATAATGATAATGATAATGATAATGATAATGATAATAAGAATAATAATTAATCATCATCATAATAAATTCCTAGGGCGTCTCCTCCATGTAGAGGTTACCCTCATCGCCCGGCTGCTGCGTCCTCCAAACGCAGCCAAGGCCACGAAGAAATGCAAGTTGGGGGGGGGCGGAGTTCAGTACCCCGACCGTACGGCAACTACTTGACCTTTCTATCAGGATAGCTAACCAATCGGCTCCTCAGGGACCTAACGAGGCTGAGTGCACCCCCACCAGAGATCTCATTGGGGATCGAACCCTGGTCCTCAGCGCCGAAAGCGTCGTTAAACAACAAAATATTTTTTTTTTTTTTTCTCAGCGCCAGGGGCAGACGCTCTATCACCATCTACGGAGGAGGTCAGTAATGAACCTTTGCTAAAGGTTTACATATTTATGTAAATTATTAGGGAATTATAAGAGACAAAGGAAACATTTTGAGTATACTGATGTGCGCAACCCTTGTTTTGTCTAACGCTATGAGTACTTCGTGTTGCAAAGGTATTTTCAGAGGTATATTAGATTTTTAATTAGTCCACTTCTCAGAAGTTCAAAGTTCCAACAATTATATTAAAAGCAATTTCCACGTAAATTCCGACACTTGTCCTCCAATCTCAAGACCATTCAAATTTTGTCGTACTCTTTACAGTTAGCGACTGCAATATCGAAAATTTCATTTTATTTGTCTCGGAAACAGCAATAATATACGCCTCTCATTCCTTTGTGTTGTGGAGCGGATGTGGCGCTTATTAACAAGAAGGTCCTGTACTGTATGAGCACTTCAATATATGTTTGAAAAATCTCACATTGCGTTGCCATTGTGCCATGATGGACAGTAAAGCTTTTCATGACAAAAAGTCCGCATTCTGTAGAGGTAGGGCAGAAAGTGTTTCTACACTATGTTAAAAGATTCTACCAACCAAACTGTTGCAGAGAGAATTCTCGTTTTCACAGAGCGTAAAACACTGTATGTTCTGACGATTTTCAATATATAAGGTTTATCACTTTTATAAACTTTGCAACTTGTTACAGCCGTTTCATTTATTTTACGTGCAATATTATCAACATTGATTTATGAACATTTAGTACATGAAGTCCTAATTTAACATTGCAAATAAGTTTGTAAGATGCAATATACAGGGTGGAAGGTACAACTTCGGCCATAGGCTAACCAGGGATTCTACACGATGACAGACGTCCAATACAATTTTTGTCAATAAAGAACAGTTTCGCCGAAAGAAATAATTTGTGTCAAACATTTGGAGCCGTCTAGCTCCTTGACGAATGGATATAAAATTTGAATTAGAGCAAGCGGCTAGCCGGCTAGTGATCCCTACACCAGCTGACGTCATCGGCCCGAAAGTTTACTGCGCATCCAGCTGGTGATACCTACCGTATTACTCAAAATACCGTCCACAATATTTCCTCTACTTACTATATGTACGTAGTAAAAGTGGATTAATAACCTTTTCACATCGTGCGTCACCTCTATTATTCCTGCGCAGACACGTAGTGTTTAGGTAATCAGAATGAGTCTTTCTGAAGAATCTTATTATTATTTACTCTTTTGTGAAACCACTTAACTAATTCATTTTCCTTTATTTCTGAATCGTACATTTAAATTCCTCTTATAAAGTAGGATTTGCGTAATTCGTTCCAACATATAGAAGTTTAACTTCCATAACGGTCAGTGTAAATTCAACTGTGTTTTGTATGATTTCTCCACAATAGGGGTATGAAAACAAGGTAAAAAAATTAATTTTGGCTGATACTAATAGAGATGTAATCAGTTCATTTAGGAAGATCTAAAAATTATTAGTGATCTTTTCAAAGATGGTCTGAATTTAACACAGGGTAGCCCGAATTTACGTTCAGCGTTAAAGAAGCAATATAAACATGAATTGTTGTGGTTTGCTAGGAATTGGGACCTTACTGAATTATTGTCATTAGGCCTTTTGAATTTGAGGCGGTCGTTGAATTATGCTTCTCCTTTGCAACAAAAATGCAGAGGCATGATTAGGAGGAAACCTCAGATTGTACGTGAACACATGTGTATACTTAAAATCCCTACAGATATTTGAAAATCAGCACCTATGAATATTCGTACAGCAAAATAACATCAACGAAGTTAAGATGGAATGTAGTTTATTGGCCAAGCCTAAAACCAATCCCCGAAAGGAGTAAAAGAAATAAAATTATTTAAGTTATAAACATACTTATCTTACCAGATGTCAGAAAGTGTCTTGTTTCTAACTTTGTGGAGCCTCGAAGCTTGAAAATGATTCTCATATGCTGGTTCTTGTGGAATCCATATTTTTCAAGAAGTCTTCATTATCTCAGCTAGTGCATTGCATCGTGCATTAATTCTAAACGGGATCACATAGTTGACATTGAAGAACGTGCATTGGCTGCGTAGAAACTGGCGAACTTATCCACAGAAGTATGGTGGTTGAGTAACCTGCTTTTAATGTACTTGTCGGCGCGCCACGCGGAAGGATGGTTGGAATAACACACAGTAGCACACAATGCACCAAATTTACCTACAACACATGACTTGGTCCAAGATACAAATGCACTGTCCCCTAGTACTGCAGGAATTACATTCACACACCATTTTTTTTGGTTATCAATTGAGCGATATTGAATGTTGGTCTGGTATTTTGAACAAGATTGTGCCACCGCACATACAGCTGCAGTCATTACGTTTCATTCAGACAATTTTGAGGATTGGAGACATAGTTAGGCAGGGGTTATGGGTCGTACGCTCCCCGAATATCCAATCGTGTGAGCTTTACTTGTGAAGAAACTTGACAAAGTTTATAGGTGAGACCTGCACACGTTGGAAGAACTGCAAGAAAATATTTGCAGAAAAACAAGGTCTTCTGCGGAAGCTGAAGTGCAATGTCAGCAGGACGATGCCAGAGCTACGTGGATCCAACAGCACGAGGACATTTCTAATGTTTACAGATGAAGGTAAGGGCTTATTTTTGTTAATTTAACTGCGATTGCGAGAACCTGAACAATCATTAAAAAGCTAGCGATTTCATTTGCGATATCTTATCCGATTGTTGGGAGTAACAGCTATGGCTGCCGCAGCAGGATTTGTCACTTGACGGGTCAACTCGTAGGTAGGTAGAGCAGTTGCGCGGCTTCGTGCGATGAGGTCCTCGGTAATGACAGGAGTCACCCTTCAAAGTATCGCCAAACAAACACGGTGGCACGCGTGCAACAGGCTTGTCTGTCCATCTTTTGTATCTTTGAGCCGTCATTTAACTTCCTGCCTTCAAGTCGCTCATGCACGCAAAACATTAGGCGCATTTATTTTATCCAATTTGTGGTTATGTCTGACAGCAAGAGAAATTTACAAGTTTTAACAGCCATATTGTCAAATGACGCGTTTTCAGATATAATTTCCTTCTTGTGTATTGAACCTTTTGGTGTTTCACACAATTTCTATTGAGAAATCGGACTGTATGAGATATTCTATAGAGAGAATAGTTAGCTAAGAAGCGTTAGCATCACTACTCCCGGATAAGAAATAGTCTGTTCAGAAAAAGATTACGCATACAAAGAAAAATGGAGACTAGATTTCAATACTAATTTTCACTTAGGAATTAATACTGAAAAGCTTTTGATCTGAATCTTTTGTTGACTTGGTAGGATTAAAATTAGGTTGTGGTTTAGACAAATTTCATAGGATCTAAAGCTATTTTGGATCTGCTGCTTGGGTTAATGAAATTCAGGGCAGTAATAATTCAATTTAAATGCAAATGAGCAGCCCCTATAAACTTGCATGTTAGAGCGCACAAGATGCATCGAACATAATGCGTGGACAAACAACGCAGTTTATTCAAATGGCCCAACATGAAGAATTTGTAATCATTTGGCAATGAGACATGATGCACAATTATATGCCAGGTGTAATGTAAACTGTATATGTATATGGCGCCATCATAAATCATTGAATCATCGAGCACGGCCGATATTCTTTCTCCGCAACCGGTCTTATGAATTTCAATACACTTTTTTTTTCTGTTGCACTGGTTCTCCAACCAAGGTTGCCAACATTTAAATGTGAACACATCGTACCTGCCACTTAGAATCATAGATTTAAGCTCAGGGTAAAATTATCGTACATGCTAAACAAATGTAATACTACTTGAATAACGCTGACGGTAATAATGTTCGTTTTACGATTTACGCTACCTGCAATATCGGTGACGACCGTCAGGATTGGCACACGTGTTTCTCGATCTACTCATTGGAACGTCCGCCATATTCACTGCTGCTGCAGTAGCACACAGATGTGGCGGTATATATATATATGTACTCTTTGCCACCTGAAGCCAACTTCCTCCCGAACACTTCGCCTCACGTTCAGTTTGGTAACGTAGTCATTATTTATTTTACTGTAATGCAGGCATAAAGGTATCTCTCATTGGGACATCGTCTGCTTTCGTAATTCTAAATCTTAAATCTAATGTACAGATGAACTGATGATTCTTTCTTCTTTCAATTTTCTTGCAACTGCTAATGTGACAGCATGGCGAAATAGGGCATGGTCCGTAATTATGTAAATTCAACTTTAGTTTTGCTTGTTGAGCTGAGTTGTTTGTTATGTAAGCTACCTTTGCTATATCTTGTTCACTGTTGTTGCAACTTAGTTGTTATTTAAAGTGGCATTTTGTATTAGCTTAATATTTGAAAGCCCCTTAACTTCATTTATATTTCATAGTGACTTAATTGTAATTGGCTAGCTCTTGTGTGTGACATTTGCATTGATTGGGTTATGATTTCAGGTGTTTACATAACCGTTTAAACATTGCATATTCATTTGTAAATATATCAGCTTTAAGACATTGTTAATTGCAACTACATTTTTAATAATTCTTCTTCAAACGGTTAATTCCTTTTGTCAATGCTCCCCTTATGATGCTGGATTATTTACTTTTACTTTCTCCCAGTAGGGTTCAAAGTTAGAACTCCACCAACTATATACGAATTTAGGGGTACTCCAACCAAACTTCTCAGGCGGTTTACGTAACTTGAGAAGAAGGTGCGGAGTTTAACTTCTTGTTCCTGACTTGGAAATCTCCAGAACCACCATTTTCTTCGCAAATTGAGATAGCAAAAAGAAGCCATTTTCTGCACCCAGTACCATTTTCTTTTGAGTTTGTTTTTATTAAACCTACGTTAGAAAAATCTTCACAAGAAGTATTGTTACTGTGCAACGAAATCGCAGTTAGTGCAAAGTCCATTAGTTCCTTGAAATCATTATTTGCATCAAAGTCGAAAACATAATTAATAGTACTTCAGAAAGCATTAGATACAAACATCAAGGAGCACCAGTTATTCCGAGTTCTCTACACTGGACAGCAGTGTACTGACGGCTAACAATTGGGCAGAAAACGCAATACGAAAGGTGTGATCACAGATTATACCAGATGATCAACTCTGTGTTGTGGGCTGAGGTCACAAATGGCGCTGATGTCAGATGTTTCGATCGGTTCTTTTGCGAACTAACGATTCCGTCGGTAATGCCGTAAGCCTCTATATCGACTGAGCTGCGCTACGTCACCTCCTCTTTGCCAGCATCGCTTGCCGATTTTCTTTCGTAGTCACAACTTCCGCACTCGTGAATAGTTTACGGCACTCTTCGAATATTAACATCTTAGCCTAATACGCGTTACGTGAGCTACGTGGAAGCTATATGCGGTAAACGATTCTTATCCACGTAGCTGATGTAACGCATATTACGCTAATATGTGATATGTGCTGTAAACAATTCATGAGTGTGCGAGATGTGACTTCGAAAGAAGTTCAATTAATTCCTGAATATAAGATCGGCAAGAAGAAGCCACTTCTAAACTTGACATTTTTTTCTATGTATGAATAATTATGTGTCCAATTAATCATAACTTTAGTAAGCCGATGGAATGTGTCAGAGCACACAAATTGTTGAGCTTATGCAATATATTTTCTTTCTGTCAAGAACTTCAAAGCTTACAGCAATTATAACTACACATTGAGTTAATGGCGGGGGAAAACAGGAAAGGATATCACAAAGTTATGTGTAATGCAATTTTTTTTGTACACAGTAAATTAATAATAATGTTAAAACAAACTTCTGTAAGATAACATTAGTGACCAAGAAATAAACTAAATAGATTCTAAATGAAAATACACCAACAACTATGTACAAAAAAACCAGCACTATTTCAAATAGAGAACAAAGAAGTCATGTTAATGCCTATGTTTAATGAGATTTTGAAAAGCAATTACACTTTAACATAGGTATGCATTATTTTCTGCACAAGTTTACAAAAGAATGTAAAAGACCTGATATTTGAGATTGTCTCATATGGCATTCATAGTTTATTTAAATGTTTAAAATTAGTACATGAGACAGTGTCAGCAACCTAGCAGTATGAAAAATATACATAATACATATAACGCTATCCATGGTAGGTGCTGCCAAATCCAATTATGCTCTCCTGAAACAAACAACAGGAATCAGTGCAAATAATTCATCAGTATTTCATAACGATATCAAGTCCCATCTTAATCAAAATTTAGTTTGGTACAATTTCCTACTCTTAGTGTGTATTCTATAGTACTACTGACACATCTTATATCCTTTGCTATCCTTTTTCCTTGTGGGAGTTGGAATGACGGAGTAAATCTTATTCTTTTCACAAACCTGATCAGTTCAAAACATATTAAATTCTAGTTTCCAAGCCTGCTTGATACAACGCAGATTTGTTTCTATATTGTTGGTGTGACTTGGCTGCACACTGATTGTTTATTTTGTGTATGTACCCTGGGTGTTTGAATGTGGAAGAGGGCGAGGATTTTCAGGTATAAAGATCTCTAGCACAACTTCCTTCAGAAGGGAAGTATCCTGTGTTGTAGATATACAGCACAAAAAAGAGCTCAAGCCTAATTAAGGAGACCTCTGAGCAAAATTAAGCAATCTGTCATTCTCAACATAGTATGGGACGCTGAGAACTCTATTAGTTAAAATGCATCCATAAAAAACTAATTTTTTCTTGTATATATCTCTAACACAAGAATAGCATTGTTGTAATTATACCCCAAACTATTAAATGATCTCGACCAACAACAAACTGCAAACAGCTATTATACTTCACCTAGTGCAATGTCAAAAAGTATATTTACATAACCTAACACAATGACAAGCATTCTGAATAAATTGAGCAATTAGTGACTGAGTAAGAGTATATCTAAGATCATTAATTACAGTTTTGTGGCTAAAATTCTGTTTCTGGGCCACATGAAAACTCTGTTTACACCTGTGCTGCAAATATAATTTTAATGCAACACAGAACCAAATACAATTGTAACATCAGCTGTATGAATATTGAAAAGAAAACTGTTTTCATTGGTTCAATTATATTTCAACATGTTTATATGAATGGCTAAACCGAATGACAACATTTGGTTGTTTCAGGATACTATAATTTAGCTGGTCCATCACTAACTATAAAACATCCTGATACTTTTAACACATTCTCTCTTCATTCTCAGCAACTATTGTATGTTCATTACTCAGCAACAATACAGATCAAAACTTCTCTAATTGTATTATCACTTATTTACCATAAACTTGTTTCTTTATTTCAATATTTTTACTTATGCTGATGTCCACGTTCTAACATATTGGTCCAAAGCATTGTATACAACTACAGAGCATTGTAGGACATCGAGAGTTGGATACATTTTTGTTGCATACAATTTCCATCCTATTTTTTGTATCCAATCTGTTTGTATACAATGTGATATAGTTGCATCTAATTTTTTCATGAAACAACTTGAAAATAGCCAATCAGTGTCAGTAACAAAGCAATATGGCAGACTGCACAAGCAACATGTAGTCAGCTGTTTTATATGTATGGCTCATGGTTCTTTTAATGTGATGGGTGTTTTAATAAAACGTTTAAACTTTTTCTGGAAGATTCATTAACGATTTTTCGTGACCATTAACATATATTACTGAGGTGATCATTACATACCTAAATTTCATAAATAATAAGAAACCCAGTTAACAGTATGTTCAAATTTTACGTTATGAAATGAGTTCAATTCTCCTGTCCATGTATACTAAGATTAAAACCATTACAATCGTACCTTATCTCTTTCGCACTGTAATAGTTTGTCTCATATTTGTGTCCTGGTGTGTAATATTGCCTTCTACAGGAAGTAAAAGGTTGAGAAATAAAGCTTCGCCAATTTGTAGAAAATTGCCATAAATTTCCAATTCCTCTAACCTCAATTTGTTCTGTAGCAGACCCAATATACCCTGGCCCTTTGTCCTGTTCTCATGACCGTGCCCACCATCTTTTACTTCTAATACATATTTTCTTCCTACATAGACTCGTGGAAATATATCGCAAACCTATACTTAATATAGCAATCACTAAATTAATATTTGCTTCTGCCATGTTTATTTTTCACACCTGCTACGTGAACTGTCATTTGTGTTGGACCAAAATTCATCAGTATGACAGACACTGTTTCTTTTGTGTACAATTCCATTGGATACAAAAAGTTTGGACCGTGGGACCCCCGCTGTAATCTCATATCACTGGTTCTTCAAAGAAATGATACCATGAGCTATGTAGCAGTAACATCACAACAATATTAAGATAGTGCAGACTGAAACATTGCTACAACTTATGAATACCACACGTTTTACCACATCTTTCTTTACCGAAGTTTGAAATTTAAATGATTTCCTTGATAAAACGGCAATATTATTTTACAAAGAACTTTATCTTAGCATGTGATCCTAAACCATGTCATAATGCTGTACCCACAATATTCAGATTGTATGCACTAATCTCTCACAGTAATAAAATTAGAGAAAATATAATTTACTAAAGATGTAGCAATGAGTGTGACATTGGGTTATTGCAGCAAAGTGGAAATGTATTAAATATAACTTACTTCAAATGATAAATGAAGGAAATCTGTGCCACAGTCCTGAAGATGCACTTCTGGAGATGTCGAGCACTGCAGTAGTTCATTTTGTAATGTGCACCATTCTGAAATTCAAAGAATGCAAAAGTGAATTTAATATTAAAATGGAAAAGCAAAAACTTTCAATTCCAATCTTCTAACAACTACATGCCTAAATAGATTTCCGAGTGGACTTTTCTTGCTGACTCATAGTTCATGAACTATCAAGCTACTGTTACTTATTATTAATGTTATCATTCTAAGCAGAGTAGATTCGAACTACAGCTGATTTGCAAAAAGCAATATTAGTCAATTCCATACCAACACAGTTCTATATTGAAAATAAGTACTGCAGATACATTACAATTCAGGTTATGTCCTGGTATTTAACATTTATGTATTTAATACATGCATCATACTTACCAACGACCTTTTGACAATATATTCATTTCCTCTTGCTGCCCATACGCTCTAGCACATATTTAAAATCTTGCGAGTTTTACAAATACAAGAATATTCTTCCAGATTTATTTTCGCTTCGCTGCCGTTAATAATATCACAAAACGTTAACCATATTTCAAATCAAAAATCACTTTTAAATTACGTCACTGCGTGTCGCATCACCAACTTACACTCCATTAAATTACGAAACTAGGTCTGTAATTTATGCATATTTGGGATTGACTCAGTTCGGTCATTGGGTAATTCCTTTTATTGTATGATTTATTCCTTCTTTTTATTGTTTTATTCAGAATTTTCTATTAAATTGTTTCATAGTGCAATACTCCCATAATAACGAATATTGGCATCATTGATACTCGCTCTACCTCCATTGACATCCGGTACAAAGAGACGTGCAGCGCTCGAAATGTTTGGTTCTCCTCGGAATTTTTTGGAAGCTCGATGCAGAACCGGAAGTGGCTAGTCCAGTTGGTGTGATTTTATATATCTATGTCAAAGGGTCAAACGGCGACATCCGGTGTTATTGCATCATGAAAGAATGCAATATCAGCGTAAGGAAGAAGGAAATGGGTTTTAACTGCAGCTTAGATTTCAGATAGGAGACAGGTTTGGTGGCGTCATCCAATAATGCAGCATCAGCGTGAAGAGGAACCGAGAGTTGTGATATATATATATACATACCTATTCATACATTCCTATACATTCCTTTCATTTTGCTGTTGTAACCAATGCCAATGAGCAAATCCCTGGACACGACGAACAAAAATATCGGTAGACCGCAGGAAAACTCGCTAGGTAAACCTTTTATAATAATAATAATAATAATAATAATAATAATAATAATAGTAATAATAATAATAATAATAATAATAATAATAATAATAATAATAATAATAATAATAATAATAATAATAATAATAATAATAATAATAATAATAATAATAATAATAATAATAATAATAATAATAATAATAATAATAATAATAATAATAATAATAATAATAATAATAATAATAATAATAATAATAATAATAATAATAATAATAATAATAATAATAATAATAATAATAATAATAATAATAATAATAATAATAATAATAATAATAATAATAATAATAATAATAATAATAATAATAATAATAATAATAATAATAATAATAATAATAATAATAATAATAATAATAATAATAATAATAATAATAATAATAATAATAATAATAATAATAATAATAATAATAATAATAATAATAATAATAATAATAATAATAATAATAATAATAATAATAATAATAATAATAGTAATAATAATAATAATAATAATAGTAATAGTAATAATAATAATAATAGTAATAATAATAATAATAGTAATAATAGTAGTAATAATAATAGTAATAGTAATAATAATAATAATAATAATAATAATAATAATAATAATAATAATAATAACAATAACAACAATAACAATAATAATAATAATAATAATAATAATAATAATAATAATAATAATAATAATAATAATAATAATAATAATAATAATAATAATAATAATAATAATAATAATAATAATAATAATAATAATAATAATAATAATAATAATAATAATAATAATAATAATAATAATAATAATAATAATAATAATAATAATAATAATAATAATAATAACAATAACAATAACAATAACAATAATAATAATCATCATCATCAACCTCATCATAGTGATAGTGAGAGTGATAGTGAGAGTGACGGTGAGAGTGAGAGTGAAAGAGTAAGAAGAAGAAGGATAATGACAATGACATTAACAATAACAATAATAATGATAATAATAACAATAACAATAGCAATTATAATATAACATAATATATGTATATATGCTGTTTATAAAATGATGTACTCATCGTGTGTCTTTCTAGAGAAAATGGATTCCAGCGCTTCTCCGCAAGTTATGAAAAATCAAAGGAGACGAAGTTTGGTTGTTATAGATGGATATGAATTTCGCAGAGAAAGGGAAACACAGCGAGGAGTATCGTGGAGGTGCACTGTTCACACTTTAGGACTATCTTCTGAATACAAACAAAACAGTGCTGATGTCGGGAAATGGTTGCACTGGTCTCCCGAACAAGTAGGAGATGCCTTGGTGGAAGATTCAATGATCATAAAACCCAACGATCCTAAGGTTACAAAATTTGCAGATTATTTAACAACTTTCATGAGTTCTGCTTCTGCGTTTCCTCCAGAAATTTGGGCTTCTGATACTATCACATTAGATAGAACAACCTTGGCCAGCATTCATAGGGGCCTAAGTCTCCAGAATTTGGGAAGGAAAATGCAGGAATGACAGCCGCGCGCAGTTGGCCTATTCTAGAAATTACCGCCGCACGCAGTCCGGCACTTTAAAACAGGTAGAAATTTGTCTTGCGTGCAGTCGGGGCCCTCCGATATTAACAAACTAAAAACTACTAAGCCCCGGCACAACAGCCCATGAAGAGCCAAGCCTTACCGCCCAGCCACTGCGTCAACCACCTCGGCCCACTATAGGCGTCATTGATATTAACAACCAAGTAAATAATAATTGAACTACCGTTCTGTAAACTTATACTTTCCAAGGTAGGGCTGAGCAGCAGAAAATATTTTTGTTAGACTTTATCATACTGTATAAGACTTACAGTATTTACAAAAATTAATTAGATCTAATGTCTTATCCATTGATCAATGTGTACAGACTACACGTTTATGTACCTCTCTCAGGGTTATTTTATAAATCTAAGAAACAGTGGCGCACGTGCGCTCAAATTTACGGAGCTAATTTTTTGTTTATAAAAGTAATCCGCTTAATGTTAAAAGTCATCAACGGAGAAGAAACCATTTGTGACCGTATTATAAGCTAAAACATTGCACATCATACAAAGCTGCCATTATCGAAGTTACCTTTTACAAAAATGGACGTTTACTTAAACAGGAATTGTGCTCTTCTCCTAATCTTGTTCTCAGCAAAGGCTGTTATCACTTTTTCGTTAAAGCTCTCTATGTTAGCACTGTAGCCATTCTCTATTGAAAGCATCAAGTTTTTCTTGTCTCATTGTATTACTTAAACAGCTTCTAAAACATTTTAGCATGCTGAAACACCTTTCAGATTCAGCTGTTGCCACTGTAGTTGTTAGAGCTACGCTCCACAGTTTTTCTGTTTCTGAAAACATATCTTCTAAATTGTTAATAATGAAAAACAGAATACTTACAGTGCACTCACTGACTGAATGAATGTTCTTGATCTCTTCACTAACACAAAGTGCACGAAGTTCACTCTATAGTTTACCCTTTTCTATGAAACGGAAGTAATTGAAACAGTCAGGGAAGGTTCCTCTGTACGTCCTACCGTGCTGCAGCACGCTAAACAATTTCATAAATAACCAACTTTATTTTACAACACTTTAGTTGTAAACGAGCTTTGATAATGTATAATATGAGTTATTTATTAGTGCTGGACAGACTCAGCGTGCGTCGTCTAAAGCAGCACGGAAGAACGCTGTAATATAGCAATATTATAGGTTCACCCCTTCTTTCCCTTTCCCCACCTACTCCCCATTCGCAGTAATTTACGCTGTACCGTGCTGCAACCAGTGACGCACGTTCCGCTAGTCAGCTTGCTTGAGCGTGTGCAGTGTCATTTTCCTCTCAAGTACGCGTGTTAAATAGAACTCGTGGAAATGAATTCAGTGGACTCTGCTAAAGAATCCATTCTCTGCTCGCTCTTTTGAAGAAAAAATTCACGTTAAAACACTTGTAGGGCCTACTCCAGATATTAGCATTGTCCAGGCAGCCAAGGGAAGAAAAGCTGCTGGTACTTACACAAGAAGTTTCCATAGTGACATTTTTGCGAAATATTCATGGATGTGCGGTTGTGAAGTTCGAAATGCCCTTTTCTTCTTCCCTTGCCTGTTGTTCGGAAGTAATGATTCCTGGACAAAAAGTGGTGTAAAGCACCAAGGTCATCTAAATGAATGTGCAAATAAGCATACATCGAGTAGGAAACAATTGAATAACGTTCTGGATCTCGCTACTCTTGGTGCAGTAAACATTGTTGTACAGCTCAGCTCTGCATATAACAGTCTCTTAAACTACGTAAAAAAGGAGGAAATCGGAAACAGTAGGCATATTTTATCGAAAATAGTAGACTGCATTAAGTTGTGTGGTGCATTTGAATTCTCATCAAGAGGGCACGACGAGACAAAAGAATCTGAAAATTCTGGAATATTTTTAGGCCTTATTATTTATTTCTGCCAACAAACTTAATGCTGGGGACATAAAGTACTCACTATTGTAAGTCGCCCTTGGTGTATTTCTCTGATGTGAGATTCCCTTTGTGGTCTAACCGAGAAAGTACAAATCGGCTGGGGAATTTAATGTCGCACTGGCAAGTTGGCCATGGTAGCTGAGTGGTTAGAGCAGCCACTCGATAAGTGAAAGATCCGTGGTTTAAATCCCGGCTATGGCATTGAATTTTTCAGTCCTGATTCCACCTCTTAAAAAAGTTTTTAGGACTCATTAACTTACTAGTTAGTGCCGACAGTGCTATAAAAATCACATGGAGACAAGTACCGTTTCTAAATGGACGTCAAAAACAACACAAAATGAAATGTTACAATGTATGCTGGACGTCTGCTACAACAAAATAAAAGAAGAGCTGAAGGAGACAAAATCTGTAGCCTTAATGACAGAGGAGACTACAGATGTGTTAGAGCATCAGCAGTTGGTCCTCCTGTATCAATACGAAACGGGGACATCTATGAAAGGTTTTTTATTTTATTTTATTTCTTTTTTATTTTATTTTAAAGTCTAATGGACAGACTGCCATAGAATTATCCGAGTGCCTGCTTACAGAGTGAAACAGTCATTTCAAGTCAACACCAAACAAAATCAGTGCACAGACATTTAATGGCGCTGCTGTCATGAGGGGAATAACAAATGGTGTACAATGTAAAATAAGAGAACGTTATCCACTGGCACACTGTGTACACTGTTATACACATCAGTTAAATCTCTTATTGGAGAAAGCTTTTTCGCAAAGCAAATCAGCAGCAGTGTTTTTCTGCACCCTGTCAGGATCTCCTGCTTTCTTCTCATGCTCGCTCCAGCGTATGTAGTTCTCGAAAAAATCATTGAACGTCGTACTCCTGCTGGTTCTACCACTAGATGGAATTTTAAGTCCCGAACAGTGAGTTGTATTTTTGAAAATATAGAAGCACTTGTTGAATGTTTCCTTGAACTTGAGGCTTCATTTTCAAAGGACACTGGAAGAGAAGCAAGAGGGCTAAGACACAACTTGCAAGAAAGCGAATTTCTGTTCTGGTGAGATTTCCTTCAGTGTTTAATGCCTCATGTTAATATCCTTTACAACTAACTGCAGATGAGGAAAACTGATTGAATTAAAGTTAGTCATTGAGTGAAAAACTTCGTGCGGATGATCGATGGACTTCGCAAGAACTTGGATGCTTTCTCTACCGACGAAGATCAACATGGAAATAAGCGGAAGCTATGGGACTGCAAGACAATCGCTGACGCTATAGAGGTGTGTGTTCACATCGCAATAGAGACGAAATACCGGTTTGAGTCAATATTTCATCTTGATGTTTGTAAGCTCTTAGGCACAGAAAATTTCGAAGAATATTCGAGAAATTTTCCAGACCGTATTCTAGAATTGGCTCTAATGACATATCCCATGTTAAAGGGTAAAAAGGGTACAGACACAGAAGGAACACCTTACTTACTACAGAGATCTATTGTGTCTACCACAATAGGGATGAAATGAGGGAACCGAGGGTGCTAAACAAAGATGCAGCTAGACGTGCCACAGAGACGCGCGGAAGTCCCTAACAAGTGCTGAAATCTCTTCATGCCGGCGCCAGGCCCCGCCAAGCAGCCATCACACCGCGGTTCCGGTGTCACACTGAGCATCCCCCCCCCCTACGGAGGAGAAGGCCGGCCAAACGCCACCTAGCGCCGAGAACAGCAGTTACTGTGTACAATCATCCGCGCCATCTGCCAACACTACACCTGAAAGTACACCTGAAAGATGACAAGGAAATGGAATGAAGGGAAATTATGGGAAGGAAACCGTAGTATGAAATAATGCATCCCAACATTCACCTAAGAGACATGGGGAAATCACGGAAAACCCTTGTCAAATTGCGCGGCCATGGGGATCGAAGCCGCGACCTCCCGAATGCCGGCCACAGAAGTTACCGCCCGAGCCATCCCGCTCGGTTATCCCATGTTAAACAGGAAGAAACTAAAATCAGAGCTTTCAATAGTTTATGAAAGGCCAGAATTTCATAATGGGAGTGAGGCATTACCACTACTTAAGATGCTCTAGTCAAACAATCCGGTTGAAGCTTTTGATGAAGTAGTAAATCGCGATCGCTTTGGCTACGGCAGAACCGGAGCGTTGCTTCTCGTCACTAAAGCGGATCAATTGCTTTTTAAGGAACACAATGAAGCAGGACCGACACTTGGCACTCACCATGCTCTCTGTAGAAAAGAATCTAGTTTCGAGCATCAAAGACTTCAACATGAAGGTCATCAACAGGTTTGTCAGCATGAAAAATCGTCGGGTCGATTTACTACTATAATCAGAAACAGGTGAGTACATTTACATTACCACTTTAAGAGCATGCAGCACGCTATCCACGAGCCGCCACTGGAAACAGTTGTAACAGTCGTCAAGAAACTTGGATTTTAACCCATTAAATTTCGTAGGATTAATTAAATTGAAGCACCCTTAAGCGTTTAATTGCACAAAATCTTTATTCAGCTTGAGGAATGATCATATTGATGAAACTCCACTAATTTGTCCTTGCACTTTTGAGCCTTTATTGTAACACTGTGCATGACAATGTGGAAGTGCACATTAACAGTTTTGTTACTTTTGTTTTATTACTATTTTGAAAAAGCTAATGCAGAACAAGAACAGTATGTTCTTGGTGGGAGGCGTCAGGGATTGCATAAAAGTTACACCACAAATAGTTCCCCCTCTTTGATTCCAAATGGTTTAAAAAGCTATTCCCCGATTAAGAAAATAGTTCATTTTTAAGAGTAACGTGATAGACAGTAAGCTAGGCCTCTCGCACTTTTCTTTCAGTAGCTTTTCATCTGTTTGCGTCAGATATTTACGAATTAAGTCATCAGATTTTACGATCACTTCGTCATCTGTAAAACTTAATTTTGTCTATTTTATCCGTTTGGAAAACAAATAATTTTATAACTAAAAATTATTTCCAAAATATTAAATAACTAGTTCAAACTACGAAAGGAAAGAAAAAGCACCCTGGCTGACTACCGGGACTCTACGTCTGGGACCGGGAGCTGGAGGTACATTTGAAATCGCATTTTGGGGGCCAGGGCTTAGTGACATCTAATGTGCTTTAAGATGATTTAGAACATTGCAGTTCACTTTCTTCGGTGCTAAGTAACCAAAATGCACAGACGCGTTTACTATTAACTGCTAGTGTAATGGTTTTTCAAAATTTCTCGGAAGATGCATAAAATTGAGTGACCTCTGAATATCGTCTGGGCTGTATGAAGCATTCCATAATATATTATTTTACACAATTGATCAATGCAGGAGGATCAGATAACATTTCAAAGCTTCAAACCTTATTGCTTACAGTGCTCGCATTTTTGTTGCTGGTTACGTTGGGCTTTTTTTTTCGGGGGGGGGGGGGTAATCTCTTGTGAACTTGGAGAGCCTGTAGGAATTCCTGGTGCCTGAGTGTAGGTTTGGTGTCCATAGCGACCACCAATTTGAAGTATTGAATGTGTTCCAAAATAATGGACTGCTCTTCGAGTTAGATATGCGGGTGAAGCTCAGTTGTTTCTTGGTGTGCAGGTTATTTAGAACGGGTTAGATCACTAAAGTACTAAACGTTTATTACTTTGCTTGTATATCACGATTGGTTAGCAATTGCCTACCCCAGTCTTCTGTGGCGAATGCCAGATTTTCCGATAGCATTATAAATTTGAAACACGATAGTCCATCTTCGAAAAACAAAACAACCTTATTATGGTGGATTCACTCTGAACCAGTCAAGATCACACACGGTTATCTCCACTCTTACAATAGATATCTCCTTCTACAGTTTTCTCCCCATCTCTCCCTTCCTCACAGATTGAGGTGCATTCCAACATTCTGCTGCTATTGCCGGAACTGTGGAATTGAGCAAGCTTGGGGGGGGGGGGGCAGTTGCAAACCAGGGAAAAATGATATTGAGAGAAATAGCAAAATGAAAAGAGTAAAGCTATACTTTACCACTATATGAGCAGAATTTTTCATGTGAGAAATTACCATCTCTTGGTAGAGAAATTCGCAGCTTGAACACAGAGTTGGAGAAGTTACCTGATCGATTGTCTATCTTGATGCAACCGCAAGAGTACTTCTAATTTGCTTCGCTACCTGGGCAGGTATTACCAGGGGAGACGCTCTACAGTATTCCTGTAGCTACGGCTTTTGTAACCTTTGCAATTTCAACCGTGAAAGGAGTGCAGGGTTACCCTGGGCACAAATAATACCAGGAAGGAAGGAAGGAAGGAAGGAAGGAAGGAAGGAAGGAAAGAAAGGATGAGGGAAGCACCACAGATTTCATTAGCTGTTGTCCCACATGCCTCTCTTCCTGTTATACCGCACAATAATTTTATTTTTCCCGATTTCGAAGAAGTGGGATACCGCAGGGGAGCGAAAAACGCAATTATCTTAAACAGATCAAATATAGAAATACGCTGAAATTGTTAAAGGCAATCCGAGTAGGGTAATGGCGGAGCAAACAGACAGGCTAAGGACATTTTTCAAAATAAGGGCTATACTGATCATTGTAGAATCACAAATTGGTTTTAATTGAAGCACCGAACATTCATTTAAAGAAATTAGACACAAGAACACACACAGAATTAGTTGATGCATGTTATGATATCCGTTTGCCCCATCCGATGTGACACACAGATACCAACACTTGGTCAGTGTCATCACTAATGCAATTAGGACATACGAAATATGGATCATTTCCAGTCTCTAAAAACTTAACATGCTAGTAGTTTGTAGAATTCAGGAACTGCAGCCAGTTCTCCCGTTCCATGTAGCACTGTTGCCATTCCTCGTTAGCATTTGTTTAGATATCTCCTTTGTCATACGCAAGCTTCTTCTTAACCTTCAGAGCTTTCACTGATGCTGCCTTTTATTTTGTAGCGCGGACAGTTTTCCTTGCCTTTAGAATTTTTTATAAATTTTCGGCTTGTTCTAACCTCAGATTTTCTGGATTTCCTTTTAATCCGTGGTTTGCCTTTAATATCAAGGGAAGTCGTTGAAGCAGTTAGCCGTTCGAAGCTTGTCGAGGGTATAAAATCTTGAGTACCCATGTCTTCTTATGTTGTTACCATTATTTGGGATTGCCTCCTGAAGATTCTCAGGGAGCTTGACTCTGGGATTTAAGAACCTAATTTTCAATACCAGATTCCCGTAATTTTATGTGAAAAGGAATACGAAACTGCATTTAACTTCAATAAATGTGATGCAAATTAATATTTACATATGATTCACATCTATAAATGTTCTAAAATTTGTACTGAATTAATTTCGAGATGAAAAATGTGCTGTACTTCTTCCCCAACTGCTGTGCAGTCAAATGGAGAACAACTTGGAAGATGGAGGGTGGCGATATTTACTCTAGTAAGCTTCTTCACCGATAGATGCATCCTTCATGTCACCACGTGTGTCTTGAACATTCCTTTCCGCATTCTTTCCCATAAAAACCTTAAGTGCAACGGATGGAATCTTAAAGTTCACGTAACCAAGTGACCAATAGTTCTTGAATGTTTCGTTTCTCTTGCTGGATTGTACGTTTCCTTTGAGACAATCACAGATCGTTTTCACAATATGTCGACACAATTCTAACGTACACATGGCTTTCCAATACACAGTGTTATCAAGATTGGTAAGCAAATTACCTAAATATTCTTAGAAAGTGCCACTCTGCCACGTTTCCGTTTCCCCCATCCTTACTTTATATGTGCTGACATATTTATCATTTCAAAATTTAGTTCATCTTTGAGCAGTACATTTCAAAGCTATGTACCAAAATTTAGTTTGCACACATTCAACTAATGAGGCTGATTGCTTTGAAAAATTGGTGAAAATCTATTATTCACGAACAATTCACGAAAAAATTAAAATAGCCGGACCTAAGATTACTTTATCCCCCTCCCCTCCCTAGGGATCTACTACGGTAGGTACGCGAAATGGTGCTCCGGGGATGGGTCCTCTAAGGGGTGAGATAGACTATGCCAAACGCCCAATCAACTTCGGTCCACAAATGTGTACATCCCTGAACACAGTTTACTTGATACCGTTCGCGCGGGTCGGAGAATATGGAGTCGTAAAGGGTGGCTGGGTCACGCGCAATTTCCAGCCTCAGGTTATCGTGCAAGACTCAGCTGATAAAGGTCAGTCCCCGGGAAGGGTCATTGTATGAGCTGATGCACTCCTGAAGGCGATTGGGTCCCTCTGTCAACACACTAGGAGGTTAGATCCTAGGGCGAGCAAGGTCCAGTTCAGGACTTTCACCTAAGCTTGGTAAATGAGCATACCATGGGAGACATATGCAACAGTGGAAGCTATAACCGACATGGCACAGTTTAAAAAAAAATTTAAAAAAATAAAAAATAAATAAATAAATAAATAAATAAAAATAAAAAAAATAATAATAATAGTAATACCAATACCAATAACAATAACAACAATAATTAATAATAATGATAATGATAATGATAATGAAAATGACAATGACAATGACAATGATGATAATGATGATAATGGTGATAATGGTGATAATGATGATAATGATGATAATGATGATAATGGTGATAATGATGATAATGATGATGATGATAATTATGATAATGCTAATGCTGATGCTAATGCTGATGCTGATGCTGATTCTGATGCTGCTGATGATGATAATTAATAATAATAATAATAATAATAATAATAATAATAATAATAATAATAATAATAATAATAATAATAATAATAATAATAATAATAATAATAATAATAATAATAATAATAATAATAATAATAATAATCATCATCATCATAATAATCATAATAATCATAATAATAATCATAATAATAATCATAATAATAATCATAATCATCATAATCATAAGAATCATAAGAATCATAAGAATCATAAGAATAATCATAATAATCATAATAATCATAATAATCATAATAATCATAATAATCATAATAATCATAATAATCATAATAATCATAATCATAATAATCATAATAATAATAATAATCATAATAATCATAATAATAATAATAATCATAATAATCATAATAATCATAATAATCATAATAATCATAATCATAATCATAATAATAATAATAATCATAATAATCATAATAATCATAATAATAATAATAATAATCATAATAATCATAATAATCATAATAATCATAATCATAATCATAATAATCATAATAATCATAATAATCATAATAATCATAATAATCATAATAATCATAATAATCATAATAATCATAAGAATCATAATCATAATAATAATAATAATAATAATAATAATAATAATAATAATAATAATAATAATAATAATAATAATAATAATAATAATAATAATAATAATAATAATAATAATAATAATAATAATAATAATAATAATAATAATAATAATAATAATAATAATAATAATAATAATAATAATAATAATAATAATAATAATAATAATAATAATAATAATCATAATAATCATAATCATCATAATCATAATAATCATAATAATCATAATCATAATAATCATAATCATAATAATCATAATCATAATAATCATAATAATCATAATAATCATAATAATCATAATAATCATAATAATAAGCTCACCGAAAAAAATTAATCACCACTACAGAAATCATTGCAAGCGTGAGTTAATAGGGTGTAACTCCGCCGGTGCCTTGATAACCGCCTGTATTCGGTTAGCAAATGAGTCGGCAAGATTGGATTGGCAGAGAGACTGCCAAAGAATACTTCTCTGCACTTCCGGTCTATGTCATATTATTTATCGTTGTACGAAGCCATTTTATTGGCTCCTTTAGGCCACGATGCAAGGGTGTGTTGTCTAAAGCAACCAATGAAATGGCCAGGGCTTCCTACAACGATAAATAATGTGACATAGATGGAGTGCAGTGAGATTTTCTTTGGCGGCCATTGTATGTCGCATTAAATGTCGTAGCCTATCAGACTCGGGTATGTAACCCAACGCATATTGTAAAGTTCCTTAAACCTTCACAGAACTGCCCTTCGGAGTTTTCATCTTTTATGGTTGTCTGAAAGAAATGCTCGATAATACTGAGAGCATGATTCAAAAGAGAATCTACCTTCCTCTCAGAACTTACATCTGGAAAGGAAATAAATCTCTCTTCAATATTTTCGCCAACGTTTATGTAACGAACGGCACACAGTTGTTCTTCACTATTAACATCAGGAGTTTCACCTAATATTAATGAACCAAAGAAGGCACCAGAAGTGCCTTTCTTAATTTTATGTGTCATGACGGCACTCGCGCTTGTAATTAAGTTATTCAGAATATGAGTGAAGCTCCAAGAGAAACAGTCGACTTTTCCAAGTGCTATTTCAGAGGGGCGTGATATATTGCTGCTTCATTTAAATCTTTAATATAATAGACTTAGGGAGGAAAACGAGAACATAAAAATGGGGATGGTTAAACCGCTCCACCCATGAGCCTAAAGGGCAACATAGGTAAAGACATAAAGATACAAAATGCGCTTAATAGAAAGGTCCCCACATTATTCGTTTCAAAAGAAGGTAAGACTTCCACGGATGTTTACCAAAGAATAGGCGAAGTAATTGACTTAGCTAAGGAGAAAATTCACTTTAAATTCATAAAATCACTCAGGGAAAACGAACAGATAGCAGTAAAAGTAGAAACGGAAGACGATGTCAATAAACTTATTAATCACCCGAACGTATAAAAGGAAATTAACATTGAAAAACCAAAGAAATTCCTGCCGAGGCTCATATTTTACGATGTTCCTAAGTGGATTGAGAAAGATAGATTGAAAGAATTGATTTATGAACAAAATTTAACCAACGAAATACAGAGAGAGGAATACGATAAACTAATGACACGTGGATTCTTAACTGGTCCCCTTAGGTTGTTGTTGTAGTGTTTAACGCCCGCTTTTACTGCTACGGCGCCGCAGGCGGTGGTCCCCTTAGGGAAGACGTGGTGCATCACGTCTTCGAAATAAATAACGAATTAAGGAGCTTGAATTTAAATAAGGGTGGGATTTTTATTGATTTTGTGTCTGCAACAGTAAAATATTTTCTCGTTGTTCCGCGATGTAACAGATGTCAAACCGCGGTCATGTCTTAGAACAGTTTTATATTTGTGTATTTGTGTTTATTTTATCAGATGGTTTTATTTAATACACATTACTACTTGATTAACATGGGTCCTTGTTTTTATGTATGTACAGTTTTTAACTGTCGAGTAGTTTTAGCTTTGAATTTCGTGATTTTTTGCATCTTTTATGTAGTAAATACTCGTTTGCGTTTAGATATTAAGTATATTCTTTATGTTTTTGTTTCTAATGTTTTCATAAATTTTAAGTGTAACACAAGTATTATTTTCTCTTACGTAACCTCTGTGTTTTTAACTTTTTAACCTCCAAATATGTTTCAAATAATTGTCTATTTTTATACAGTTCTTTTTGTGTTTTAGATATCTGTAACCTCACAAGTTTTGTTATACGATACAGAAGGTTTTTAGTTATTTTTTATTACTGTAATGGATAATTTTATTAATTTTAAAGTAGAATGACTAAATTGTGTAGATGGAAGCTTGTAATGAGGGTGGTTAGGAAATTGGTTGAAGACATGTCACTGTACATCTTATGTCTTCAGGAGCCTTATTCCACAAATGGAAGCATTCCACACATGCCAATCAAAGCAACATGATTATAAATAGAGGGAACCCGATGTCAACTATAGTAATTTTGAATAAACATATTAAAGTAACTAAGATTGAACAATTTTATATCGAGTACTGTAATTGTGTTGAAATTCATACAAATATGTTTAACATGATACTAGTGAATATGTATTGTCAAGCTAGCAGGGGAATAGAAGAGCGTTTATCCCTACTTAGGTAAATTTTTAGAACATATGGGGACAAGCTAATAATAGTAACTTCAGACATAAGCGCAAAATCACATCTCTGGTTTAGTGGTAGAGTAGAGGAAAGGGGTGATAAAGTAGAGGAACCTATAACGGAGCTAAATTTAGAAGTGCTTAATATACCAGGGAACCCACCAACATTTATAAGTCGTGTAGGCGTTAAAGTGAATATAAATGTCACTAGGGCTAGGAAGTTCATGCATTTGCATGTTTTTTCATAGGGGTTAAAAATGTATGCTTGTACATTATGTGCACGAATTATGGAATTTTCAGTTGTTTGGACATTATTTAGGGTGCATATAACTGCATATTTTCTTGCTTTTGATAAATGCACAATGTTTCAATATTGTAGCCCCTATTTTGCATATTTTTATGATTTTTATGGTTTTTTATTATTTTTTTCCATCTAGATAATACTTTTCATATTGGTATTATTGCACATGATGATGTAACTCGCGAGGTGGCGAGAACTAACGCTGAGTTATGTTGTCATGCAGTGAATCCCTGTTTCCATCCTTTCATTATATGTATGTGCGTAGAGAATAATCATTGCGTTATCTAAGAGGTTTATATTAACAAATATAAAGTGCAGGTCAACGTTTTGAGCAGCGCGATTATAGCAACGCTTGCCTGCTCACCAGTAGTTGTGTCGTGGTCTTCAAACGTAACAGTTTTGTGAAGTGGTTCTCACCAAATTAACTTAGGCGTATAAAATGTTAAAAAGCTTTTCAAATGCCGAAAATAAAACCAACTTCGAGTGCTAGATTAATTAACTTATAGAAAGATTTTTCGGGTGATTTAATATCTACACATAATAGGGTACTGTTTTGTGGAGCGTGTGAAAAAAATGTATGGTGTGAGAAAATATTTCAAATAGTTCACCATATAAACACAGCAAAACATAAGGAGGATTTAATCAGAAAACTCGCAAACAAAGAACCTGTTCAAAAACAGCTAGTAGAGTATTTAGGAAGTAGGGCTACTGAATATTCCTTTGACTTGTGCCAAACATTTTTAGCTGCTGATATTACCTTGTTCAAAATTAATAATCCGAGATATAAAAACTTTCTTGCCAAGTACACTCGACAACATGGCCCGATAACATCTTGTGACGTGGAGAGAAGTTTTTCATGTTACAAAAGTGTTTTGTGAGACAACAGACGATGTTTTACAGTTGAAAATCTGTGCAAAGTGTTGGTTATGAACTGCAATTTAGCAGTTAATACTAGCAGCGGGATCAATTCTGCTTCAACCTCTAAGGAATAACTTTATTTATTATTTATACTAAATCGTCTTGTCTACTGCACATTAATTGTTTTAATTAAACAGTGCACATTTCTTGGCATATTTTTAAGTTTTTAAGAGCATATTTGCATGCATATTTCAGTGTTTTTAGGGCATGAACTTCCGAGCCCTAAATGTCACATTGTGTAATATTAGGGCGCTAGGACTAGTAAGAGATTGGACGGTTACGCAGAACCATACAAAAAGTGACCATAATACAATTAGCTTTATAATCAGTACAAACAAGTAAGCAAATCTGAACAGATTGACAAATATATTCAGTCCTCCATCTTTAGTAGAAGAAGGCCAAGGCATCAATCAAGCTGCCTCGGATTTAGCAAACAAAATTAAGACTGCAATGAAAAGCTGCAGTCCATTGATGGAGATAAAAAGTAAGCCAGCAGATGCACCTTGGTCAGATGTACTGCAACGACTAAGAAGAGTTTTAGGAATACCACAAGATTATATCAGCGAGCCCTAAACCGTGAAGAAAGGCTAATCAGACTCACCATATACAGAAGACATAAACGAAAATATGAAGACATCTTAGAAACAAATAAAGGGGGTAGCTGGAGGAAGTTCACCGAAGATTGTCTAGAAAGAGACGCATGGGGAATACCGTTTAAAATAATTAAAGAAAAATGCAGCCCGCTTGCTATGTCAACTTTAGGAAAAGATGATGGCAGTATACCAACGGTTCCACAGAGACATATCGGTACCTGGTAGAGAAATTGCTACCGTCAGTGGACAGAGTAGGTAACACTCAATAGCATCAAGATAGTCGTGATATTATTGTAAACCCCACTTTCACGATGACAGACACAACACCCGCGATATTGGGAGAAGTAGCTGGTGTAATTTCCGGCATGAGAGGAAAAATCTCCAGGGCCGGATAACATCTCCGTTGAAGTACTTCAGGCATTGAATGGCAAGACAGTTGAATTCCTCGCCAGTCTGAATAACGAGTGTTTTCGACAGAGCAAAATCCCCAACATATGGAAACGGGCGTACTTAATAATACTAAAGAAAGCACGGGATAAAGATCCCACAGCGGTAAAATCTTACCGACCCATTTGTTTGCTGAACACCCTTGCCAAAGTGCACGAAAGAGTTATATGCAACAGGTTATTGGACTTAATAAGTGATGTACTATACGAACATCAATATGGTTTTAGACCGGGAAAGTCAGTGGATGATGCTCCTAATTATACAACTGAACTTGTCGAATCATCGAATAAGAGATGTAGCGGAAATCTCAATCGATATAGAAGGAGCATTCGACATTTTATCGTGACCTTCCCTGTTCAAGACACTATTACACGATAAATGCCCCGAAAAGCTATATAATGTCATTGTAAATTACTGTAAGCAACGATATGTAAATTTTAAAATAGGGAGCTGTCATTTTAGTAAAGTTTTAAATAAAGGCTGCCCCAAGGCTCGGTATGTGGCCCTGTGTTCTGGAATATCGGTTTTAATCAACGTTTAAAGTATTTTAGTGAGTTAGAAGATGTATATGGAGTGGCGGCATATGCCGCGAATGTGTTTTAATAGTAGAAGGAGATTCAAGAAGGGAAATACCGTTTAGGGCAAATAATATATTAAAAGAGATATTTATATGGTCTTCACTTAATCAAATTAAACATTTCAATTCAGAAATACAAATTTGTTTTACTTAAAGGGACACTACAGAGCACCTATTTTAAAAATAAACAATAACTAGATTTTAAGAAAAATAGCATCAAGTTTTGGGGGTTCATTTTAATGAAAAATTAAGTTTTAAAAGTCCTATTGAACAGATCACCGCTAAAGCTTTTAAAGTATTGAATAAGTTGACTAAGATAACATCAAATTGCGGGAAAGTACCTTACCATGCATTAAAATTATGCAATAATGCAGTCTTAGTTGGAATCGTTGGGTATGGGGAAAGCTGTTGGGATGAGATATTTTTAGATGTGGCCCGGAGAAGCTTGAGAAGTATGCAAAAAAAAAAAAAAAAAAAAAAAAAAAAAAAAAAAAAAAAAAAAAAAAAAAAAAAAAACTGATTAGGTTAATAGGAGCGTTTACCACCACATTTCTTTGGACTCCTAAACAATGTGCTTGATTTTGGAAAGTTCGTGTGTCTCGCAGTCGTTCTACTGCAGTAAAGGTAATGTGATGAGGTAAATGTCTCTTTGGGTAAACCTCAGTATAAATATCTCGTGATGCCGCGGAGTACTACTATACTCACCTACCTTTGTGTGTGTTCCCGACTCTAGTGTACTTCATTTTAAAATCAGACTGGCGTCACACAGTGTGTGACACACAGTAGATTAAAATTAAAATTATTTTGTTGTTTAACGACGCTGTCAATTGCCAGGATCACATCAGCGTCGCCGGTGTGCCGGAATTTTGTCCCGCAGGAGTATTTTACATGCCAGTAAATCTACTGACATGGAGCTGTCGTTTTTAAGCACACTTAAAAACCATCGGCCTGGGCCGGATTTGAACCCGCGACCTTGGGAACAGTAGGCCAGCGTCTAACCAACGACACACAGTAGAGCGGAACCAGCTCCTATGATGTCATTTACTCGACGTGGAGAAGATATCCTACTTTGATTGGCTAATTAGATATCAATCAATTCCTGCTGGATGTAAGCAACGAACCCCACTCCAGCCAATGAAGGATGTCACGGGTGAAGAGACACGGTGAGTATTACGCTGTTCTTAGTTGCAATGTCAGTCTAAACTATTATAAAATGGCCTATACAGCCTGTAGATCAGGGGAAGACAACTTCTGGCCGTGTGACGTATTTAAGCGAAGAGCCAGCTTATACGTTCGTGTGACGTCAGGCGAGAGCAGTGTATTGCTATGCAGCCTAGATCAGCGGCGCATGCGTCCAGTTCCCCGTGTTTCACACCAGTTTGAGACCAGGCTTCAAGATGTAGAAACATTGTCGACTACGTTTCAGATCTTTGCGACCCCGTATTCATTGGATGTTAACAATGTTTCTAGCAGGTAGCAAATTGAATTGATAAATTTACAGTGCGACGATTTGCTGAAGGACAAATATAAACACAAGGAAGACTTGGCTAATTGTTATAAGAATGTTCCTCAAACCAGATTTCTGAGGTTATATGCACGGCTATTATGTATGTTTGGTTCTACGTATCTATACGAACAATTCTTTTCTGTTATGAACCTTTCTAAGTCAAAATCCCGAAGCATATTGCCAGATCACAATCTAACATGTAGTCTTCGGTTACAAATGTGCCGTACATTACGTCCTAACATTGACAAACTAGTTAAAGAAAAGCGAAACGACAAATGTCGGAAAATGTCCACTTAATTGTTGTGTATAGCTCTCCCCTAGCTCAGGCAAAATAGTTATAATTTCTGTTCTATTTGCGTTATAACATGACTGTTCACATAAACTAAAGTTTATATATATATATATGGCATAAAGCCGAAATGTAATTATTTATAATCTGTGACTATTCCGTAATTGAAACAGTCAGCATTAAGATTACGATGTACCGTATGCCATTTCCCCTTGCCCGCTGTGACGTCACACGTTCAACTGGCTTGCTCTGGGAGCAAGTGTGCTCAGTGGGCTGACGTCACAGCAGCGTTACCTGTCTTCCCCTGCTGTAGATGATAATGCTAGTAAGTCTTTCCTACGTCTTCATATAAGAGCTTACACACAGTCGGGATTACCAAGAAAATTAATTATAGCTCCGCAAGGGGCTGAAATTACACATTAGTAAGAAAGCACTTAAGGCAAGCAGATAAGCTCAAGTCGATTCCGCTTTCCACTTCGGTAATCAACACTGCAAGGGATTTAGTTGTGCTATTGAGATGTTGCGATGCACATGCGAAAAGCAGTGACCCAACATGCCGATTTGGAACGTACAGCCATTAGCAAATTGGAGTGATATACCTGGTACGTGTATCAGTTGCGCTACGAGGAATCTCTTAACGTCAGTTAAGTGAGTCGTAGTTATAACATCACACAGGGGTATTGTTAACCTACGTTAGGGATTCGTGCGTACATGGCGGAAGGGAGATAAGAAAGGATAGTAGCATCTCTTCAAATATTCATTTTAAACGGAACGAAGAATCATCATTTTATGTGCAAGCAAGTAGCAGTGGATCAAGAATATCTTCCTGTTATGGTTATGCATAAATACTCATCGAACATGGATATTTTATTGTTGTTTTAAAACAGTTGTGTGGAATTCAACATTTTTACTTTCTCTACTTCGTACTTGCAGTAATTAGGGAAGGTATTGTATTCCACCCAAAAAATCCACACTGTGATTTCACCGGGAACACATGTTTTGAGTCTCCCTAAAAAAAAAAAAAAGAATTAGAAAATGGTGTGTGTGTGTTTGTGTGTGTGTGTGTGTGTGTGTGTGTGTGTGTGTGTGTGTGTGTGTGTGTGTGTGTGTGTGTGTGTGTGAGAGAGTGTCCATGGCTATGGAACGGCATAACTCAAAAACGAAAAGTTGGTATTTAGTTCAGCACCTTCCAAGGATGCCACACCAAGCTATTCAAGAAAATCAACCCCCTCCCCCCCTCAAACTGTCCTTTACAACAGGCACTGGCAGGGTTTGCCCATCGAGCCTTCCTCTGGCTCACTGCTAGCTTAGAGCCTCAGCGCGGCTCTTGGGTTACGTCAGTGGCGTACTTTATTGGTTACACAACTAACCACACCGCAGGTCAAATTAACCTGAAAGTCTACTAATAGTGAACCAATATTCTACATGTATACCAATACAGAGTAAGTGTATGTCATTACACACATATGTATTCTAATTTGTCACACAATTTATCATACATCGTTCTCTGTTACACTTATGGCAGAATACTTTCGCTCTGTTTACCTACTTGATGAATTTAAATCAACAAAACATAAAACAGAAACGGCTTTTCTGCATTTAGCTGATGAACTCTCAAAGGTAACAGGAACGAAAGTATATTTCATAGTATAAAAGCTCAAGACAGATAATACAATTAGAAGAGTTAAAGGCCTAACTGATGAGAAATTATGAACAATGTTTTGATTTTCATTAGAGAGGTTTCTTTGATGTCCGTGTTTTCTCAGTTTTAAAAAGGAGCAGAGCTGCTCACACATATTATAAGTAGTAGCGAACATACACAGGATTTTAGCTGCATGATTATTCAGGTACGGAAATCGTAAACGAGGAAAACATTGGCAAAGACGAATCATATCCAGTTTGTTATTGTACTTGTATTTCAGTTCTCTGTCATGGTGTAGTTCAATAATTTCTAACTGTAAGTCTACAGGAACCGAATCAACATTTACTGCGAATGGTGTAGCATATATATCAAATTGTGTTTCTAGACCTTGCAAGTCCTGGAAACCTCTTTCAATTTGTTCAGCGTCAGCCATGTCTTCACCAAGAACGCATATACATGTATTGCTGTGCCAAACGTTGAACCACCACTCTATCCACTGCTGTGACGTCAGCGGTCACTGCCCGGTAAGCTAGCTCTCTGCCCCGTCTACTGACCTGCCGGTGCCTGCTTTACATGGATATGACCTAATAGTTGAGTTCCCTTAAGCCTGAACCATCATTTTACATGGATTAGCTTTCAGTTTTCTTTTTTTTTTTTTTTTTTTTTTTTTTTTTTTCTCTCGAATATGGCTCTAACGATTTTGATCAAAATACCATACATTTAAGGCATTTTCATGATAAATGAAATGTATACATTGAATTGTATTCTTATATTCCACTTGCGCCTGCAAGAAAATTCATAACAAGATAATTTCTGCAAATGCTTATCTCGAGTAACATGAAGTAGATAGAGGAATAAGCGTTTGTAAGAATAGTTTTTACAAGAGTAGAGGGAGTCATGTGAGTGCAACGCATCAGACTTTTTAGAACTTCAACGGTCGGAACAGACAGTAAATATTGAGTACTTCCACCCCCGCCCACCTGTAGTAAATCCGGTTTCCGCCACCTTCATGTCTGGCTGTCAAGGACTTAATGAGGCTGAATGCGCCCCGTTTCAGACTTGCCAGAATGCACCAGGAGCTGAAGCCGGGTCTCTGTAGATAGCTAAGCTACAGAGTCTTGATGAGGACGGTCACAGCAGTTCTATAATTATGTGTCTGAGTGCTCGATAAATAAAAATGCTTTACGTGTGATAGATGGAGCTCATATGTTTTAGAGCGAGGAACTTTATTACTTTCTTGTTCTTTGAAGCAGCAAAATAATGGTGTTGTAGCCTTGTGTGTGCCCTTGTTTATAACCTGTTGTACAATAGCTTTGGTCTTTTGGATCACGTTTCAGATCTCAATACGAGCTTTGTGCTTCGATGCTGGAAGCCGGACAGTTAAATTTAGTTGGAACTTAATATATAAAGCTGCCCGGTTCGATGGTTGCAGGGATCATTTCAACCAGGAAATTATTTCTTTCATAGCCATAAAGGTATAAAATCGGCACTTACTTCCAAAAGTATCTTCTTTATTACTTTCTCTATTCGTCAACAAAGTTAGAGATATGGCGTTTAATCTACGGGCAAATTCTAATATCCAGATTTTACCGAAAATGCACGTTTTAGATTTTGTGGTTAACCCTAGCATTACCAAGGGGGGTACGTTATACTCACCATCTGTAATTTTTTAACTCCTGTCTTTCAATTTCCTGATTAAAGCCATGCACCTAATAGTTATTGTCAATCAGTGTTTCTACAATTGAATTACACAATTGTTTCAAGGTTATCATTGTTGGTCTTTATGAGAAACAATAAAATGTAAAGGTGGTCATAAAGTACTGCCCCGTCGGTATAATGCAGGGGAAGACAGGTAACGCTGCTGTGACGTCAGCCCACTCATCTCACATACTCCCACGCAAAGTCAGTTGAACGTGTGACGTCACAGCGGGCAAGAGGAAATGGCATACGGGACATCGTAATTTTAATGCTGACTGTTTCAATTACGGAATAGTCACAGATTATAAATAGTTACATTTCGGCTTTATGCCATATATATAAACTTTAGTTTATGTGAACAGTCATGTTATAACTCCAATAGAACAGAAATTATAACTATTTTGCCTGAGCTAGAGGAGAGCTATACAGAACAATTAGGTGGACATTTTCCGACATTTGCCGTTTCGCTTTTCTTTAACTAGTTTGTCAATGTTAGGGCGTAATGTACGGCACATTTGTAACCGAAGACTACATGTTAGATTGTGGTCTGACAATATGCTTCGGGATTTTGACTTAGAAAGGTTCATAACAGAAAATAATTATTCGCACACATACGTAGAACCAAACATACATAATACCCGTGCAACAAGGGCATATAACTCAGAAATCTGGTTTGAGGAACATTCTTATAAAAATCAGCCAAGTCCTCCTTGTGTTTATACTTGTCCTTCAGCAAATCGTCGCACTGTAAATTTATCAATTCAATTTGTTACCTGCTAGAAACATTGTTAACAACCACTGAATACGGGCCGCAAAGATTTGAAACGTAGTTGACAATGTTTCTACATCTTGAAGCCTAGTCTCCAACTGGTGTGAAACACGGGGAACTGAACACAAACACAAAACCACTACATACAACACTACACAACGTCAACAAAAACACAAAATAAAAACAAAATTCACACTAACGCCGTTAAGATCCCTCAAACAACAAATAAAAACCCTCAGGCTAGGCTGAAGAGGGTTCTCCCTAAACAGCCCGGGCGTGTTGTAAACATGCCGAAATAACATTCTTCATATTCATTCAGTTTCCTACAAGTAGCGCGGCTGATCTAGGCAGCATAGCAGTACACCGCTATCACCTGACGTCACACGAACGTACAAGCTGGCTCTTCGTTTAAATACGTCACACGGCCCGTAGTTGTCTTCTCCTGGTGTAATGTGACTCATGTAAAACAGTAAAAAAGGAATGGTTAAACAATGTTAATTATTACCTTTATAAACATGACCAGATATAATATCCAATTTTCAAATAAATTTGTTTTAAAAATTGCTCACACATGTTGTTGCCAGTGGTGGTAGTATAAGTTATGGAATAAGGCCTGGCATTGCTAGGGTTAAAAGAAAACACACGCTAGCTCTAGAGCTGGGCTCTTTCTCTGTCCGTCTCCGTATCAGTCTGTCCGCCTGTCCCACACTCGAGGTATACTAGTCTGTATCACTATACAGCTTGTTAGGGGTATAGATATAGATATATTGATAAATAGTAAATTTATACGTATCCACTTCTGTGTGCTAATTATTTTTTTTTCTCTTCGTTTAACAGTTTTCCCACAAACCAAATCACATAGTCTACTACCTTGTGTGTGTGTGTTTTTTTTTTTTTTTTTTTTTTTCATGGTCGCAACCGTGCCATGAAATGGACAACGTAGATCGGTATATACTATTGGTCTTACTCCCACCTCAATGCGTGACCTGTTGACCTAGGCAGTGTGGGGTCATTGGCCTTGCAGAAGGCATTTGAACTCAGCTCCGATACAACATTCGTTACCGCGAGGCCTGCCCACTGTGCATTACGCTCTCCGCTCCACACTCTCGAAGAAAATAAATACGTATTTGTATCACGCCTACTTGGAGGTACTAACCAACCTGGAAACATACTACTCTTAGTGAGTAAAACTGTAAGTCCTTAAATTGAACAAATATTACTGCAATATTGTTCAGTACACTGTCCTCAGTTACCAATACAAATACCTACACTTATACCCCTAGGAGCATATATTTTCCCGAAACTGTCTCCAGCGATCGTGATAAAAAATGTATCTAAGCTAATACCATAATCAAGAAATGCATATTCCAATTCTTCTTCAAATTAACCCTTAATTCCTTCTCATACCTGTGAAGTGTTAATGGTAAAATCATGCACAAGGTTTGCAACAGGAGAATGTTGAAGTTGTGCTAAATGATTGCATTATTCAGAGATATAAACATGGTTTCAACACTTACATTTTCCCAACTTTTAAGCGGTGTATTTGAAATAGGCATATATTTTTCATTTTTTATTCTCTCGAACTAGTGGTCATCATATACTGACTTTTAGCATGCAGGAATACTAAAATGTATATATTACATTCAAGTGCTTGATGTATTTATTTCGATTGTAGTAAAAAATAAATACTTTTAAATAAACTATATATCAGATACGATTACTCAGAAATACTCAAATTACACCGACAATTTTTATGTTTAGTTCACCTTGGAATACCAAGATGTTTTCTCTTCTGTTTATTACGAATTATATTATATTATATATATGCACATATATTATATATTGTTATATGTATAAATATTATTCCTACTGAGGTTTCAATCATTTTCTATATTGGCTTCATCGAGCTTCGGCTACTGTTGAATTACTGTATTGGAATAGAAAGAAGCAAAAATATATTCCCTGTCCTTCTACTACCGATACCTCTGTTTAAAGTAATCTCGTAAGTTTCAACAATTAAGTGTATCTATGGCTTCCTAATTCGAATTCCAATTAGGGAATGGCATCAAACATCTCATTCATCGTTAGCCTGATTAAAAAGGTACCTCAGTTGGTGCTTCTGGTTATAACTAGTGTTCAGGTTTTTAGTAGGTACACATAGGAATGGTATAAACAGCACGGAGTATAGAACCGGCAGGCAGCGTGAGGGTTGAGGAATCGGCACGACCACCCCTACACAACAGTCTGTTTCTTGTGACTGTCGTGTTTGTTTTCGCCGCATATAAAACTCGTCTCAACCTTAGATGACAGTACACGTTAAATGGGGCGCAACGTTGCAACATGTACTATATGTATGCCTTCTTTCATCCTCGAACCGCAAGTCATGTAAGAACCGACTCAGAGTGGCCCTTGAGAAATTTGATGATGATAAGTGACAAAATTATATTCAACGCGGGTGGTATATTTTCAAACACTAAGGAATGAACAATTCGCCGCACTTCGCTTTGCACTATTCCATCATATTGCGTTATCCTAGCGTTTTGTATTGTCCTGCCCTTTTTGCTTTCCTTTTCGTGGCGTTCTTAGAGGTCCTTTCGTTAGTTCCTTTTTAATCGTATACACTACTGCTTCTGAACACCCGATACCCTTACCTGTTACTTTTGCTGCCTTATTAATACTCATTTTACTTGAAAAAATAATCTAAGAGATTCATAATTATTTGGCGTTCCTTACTTCTTAATTTACTAATATATCCTTTCTTCCTAGCTTCCCCCTCCACAGCTACAAATATTTAAGGAAAATGTTAAATAAATAGCGTAATAGCACTTCACACGCCCCATACAGTATAAACACACACACTTCTTTACGAACTGATGTTAACTTTTACTACTGCCTTGTGTCTAACGCTTGACCCCTTTTATCTGAATAGATGAATACCTTTTGGTTGCCTTACACGATGAAAGAAAGATGTTACAGGCTTCTGGTTTATTTTAAAAGCTGTTTCTAACCCTCCTCAACATTTGCTCTCGCTGGTCCCCGATGTAAACTGAGACGGTAATTATACTGTGCCCGAGATAAATATATATTAACGCTATAACACATGATAAGTTCCAGCATTTTTTTATTTTAGAACCACTCATAGGGCAAGTGTCAGGATTAATATAAGTTATTGTATAAACATGTACATGTAAATAATAAAATGTTAGTGTATATATTTAAAATAATAAGAAATAACCCACGTAGAATGCAGTTTATGGGTAAAAGTTGAAAAGATTTCGCTTCAGAGACACTACATGAAGTCTTTGACCCGAATTAGTTCTGCTTGAAAGAGCGACAAACTGACATCAGCCAAATTGTAAGCTCCATTGTTAGGCAGGATTATTCCTTTGTCAAGTAAAAGTCGTAAAACTGTCTATCAAGCTTGTTCGAAATGCTACCGCAAGGGGGCAGGATATGGCATTTCAGCGGCAAAGTCTCGTCTTGTCCACTGACATGCGCCAATCAGAAAATTTAGGAATACACAGATTTGAAATAATCAGCAGAACCCGCTCCAATGAGAGTGAAACTCAAAAATTTTATGTGGAGGGGAACCGAATGTCTTTCGCATTCCCGTATGGAACGAAGAGTTGAAGAATCAGACACGAACAGGAGAGTTGAAGAATCAGACACGAACAGGAGAGTCGAAGAATCACACACGAACAGGAGAGTTGAAGAATCAGACACGAACAGGAGAGTCGAGGAATAACACACGAACAGGAGAGTTGAAGAATCAGACACGAACAGGAGAGTCGAAGAATCACACACGAACAGGAGAGTTGAAGAATCAGACACGAACAGGAGAGTCGAGGAATAACACACGAACAGGAGACTCGAAGAGTAACACACGAGCAGAAGACTCGAAGAGTAACACACGAGCAGAAGACTCGAAGAGTAGCTTACGAGCAGAAGACTCGAAGAGTAACACACGAGCAGAAGACTCGAAGAGTAGCACACGAGCAGAAGACTCGAAGAGTAACACACGAGCAGAAGACTCGAAGAGTAACACACGAGCAGAAGACTCGAAGAGTAGCACACGAGCAGAAGACTCGAAGAGTAACACACGAGCAGAAGAGTCGAAGAGTAACACACGAGCAGAAGACTCGAAGAGTAGCACACGAGCAGAAGACTCGAAGAGTAGCACACGAGCAGAAGACTCGAAGAGTAGCACACGAGCAGAAGACTCGAAGAGTAGCACACGAGCAGAAGACTCGAAGAGTAGCACACGAGCAGAAGACTCGAAGAGTAGCACACGAGCAGAAGACTCGAAGAGTAACACACGAGCAGAAGACTCGAAGAGTAACACACGAGCAGAAGACTCGAAGAGTAACACACGAGCAGAAGAGTCGAAGAGTAACACACGAGCAGAAGACTCGAAGAGTAGCACACGAGCAGAAGACTCGAAGAGTAACACACGAGCAGAAGACTCGAAGAGTAACACACGAGCAGAAGACTCGAAGAGTAGCACACGAGCAGAAGAGTCGAAGAGTAACACACGAGCAGAAGACTCGAAGAGTAACACACGAGCAGAAGACTCGAAGAGTAACACACGAGCAGAAGACTCGAAGAGTAACACACGAGCAGAAGAGTCGAAGAGTAACACACGAGCAGAAGACTCGAAGAGTAGCACACGAGCAGAAGACTCGAAGAGTAGCACACGAGCAGAAGACTCGAAGAGTAGCACACGAGCAGAAGACTCGAAGAGTAGCACACGAGCAGAAGACTCGAAGAGTAACACACGAGCAGAAGACTCGAAGAGTAGCACACGAGCAGAAGACTCGAAGAGTAACACACGAGCAGAAGACTCGAAGAGTAACACACGAGCAGAAGACTCGAAGAGTAACACACGAGCAGAAGACTCGAAGAGTAGCACACGAGCAGAAGACTCGAAGAGTAACACACGAGCAGAAGACTCGAAGAGTAACACACGAGCAGAAGACTCGAAGAGTAGCACACGAGCAGAAGAGTCGAAGAGTAACACACGAGCAGAAGACTCGAAGAGTAACACACGAGCAGAAGACTCGAAGAGTAACACACGAGCAGAAGAGTCGAAGAGTAACACACGAGCAGAAGACTCGAAGAGTAACACACGAGCAGAAGACTCGAAGAGTAACACACGAGCAGAAGACTCGAAGAGTAACACACGAGCAGAAGACTCGAAGAGTAGCACACGAGCAGAAGACTCGAAGAGTAGCACACGAGCAGAAGACTCGAAGAGTAACACACGAGCAGAAGAGTCGAAGAGTAACACACGAGCAGAAGACTCGAAGAGTAACACACGAGCAGAAGACTCGAAGAGTAACACACGAGCAGAAGACTCGAAGAGTAACACACGAGCAGAAGACTCGAAGAGTAGCACACGAGCAGAAGACTCGAAGAGTAACACACGAGCAGAAGACTCGAAGAGTAACACACGAGCAGAAGACTCGAAGAGTAGCACACGAGCAGAAGACTCGAAGAGTAACACACGAGCAGAAGACTCGAAGAGTAACACACGAGCAGAAGAGTCGTCAACCAACACACGAGCAGAGAAGTCGCAAACTACTACACGAACGGAACAGTCGTCAAATATTACACCGAGACATTACTTAGAACACGCGCGAATTAAGTAAGTAAACTAGAAATTGATAGGCTAAATTCACATAAAGAATTATTTGGCAACATTGCGTAGAATAGGAAAATTTTACTTCCAGAAATTATTTCGGCTCATCATAGAGTAGGCTAAATTAACCTCAAGATCATTTCGGCTCTCATCCTAGTGACAAACTTTTGGCTTATGCGCGGCGACTCATACATAAATTAAAAATCTCGGTAAAGCTATAAACTGCAATCTTCGTCAAATTATGTGTGTGTTGTAATTGTAATATTTTAAATTCCTTTGTGCCTCGTATACAATAAAGTAACATAGTTACTTCCTACTCAAACTTGTTCTAATTAGTAGCTTGAAAACCATTTGTAAGTGATTCCACGCCCTTTCTAGCAGTCTCTGGCCAGGCAAAGCTACTGAACAAGTAATAACGGCTTAGCAATTGAACGAGAAGAAGAGGATTTTACATGCTAAGTTAACTATAAGTGTCAGGAGGATTGGGTGGCGCCTCTTCAAACAAATTTTTCTCAATCTCTCCAATAATACTGCAATAACTTGGAGTGGCACTTCCGTAATTAATAAGTATAACAATTACTTATTTAATTACAAACATCACGCTTTTTTTACAAGTGGCTTTCAATTGTTGAGGCAACAACCCAACCATTAGCCAAAGTAAAGAAAGAACGCTGAAAAACTCAATAATAAAAAAGTTTCCCACTGCGTAAATTTTGAAGTGCACAGATATACAATTTTCCGAAAGCATTCCATTTAAAAATTTGTAGCACTTAACAGAGTAAACAGTTTAATCTAGCTAAGAAGAAAATATAAACGTAGTCTAGCAGTTAGTTTATTAGTTAGCGCGTGATGAGTATAGAAACAGCAAATATCGGAGTTTTACTGATAAAAAAAAACGTTTTCTGTAGAAATTTGGGGCTATAGAAGTGAATAATGGCCCTAAAAAGGATATAACCTATTATAATGGACATAGGCATTTTTTGCCTACTTGTAATAGTTTTAACGGTTTTTTCTGCTATATTCTTGTTATACTGTTCCTCACCAATTAAACCTATGTAAAAACATGTTCTGAATTGTACAAAATTACTTATTTTCTACAATTTACATTGTAGTGGTTTTTTTTTTTTTTTTTTTTTTTTTTTTTTTTTAAGTGCATGGCCAGTGCACTACGTGTTGCCTTAACGATCATGGCTATCCAAGCCAGCAAGCCAGCAAGCTGAAGGTGTCCCAGACCACCTAATCTAAACCGGTTTCGAATTAGAGGAAGAACGGCATAAGTAGCAAAATAATTCGGGTCTGAAAGGGTTAACTCCATACTGTCATCTAACGATGAGACAATCTAGGCAGAGTAAGAGAGCCGAGACCATATGCCGAAGCTAAAGATGATTCAAACATTAAATTCGTCACAGTTGTCATTGTTTGTGGAGGAATTTGGCAGGGAATATTTCAGCACAAATAGCGAAGTCGTCACGTGTTCGGTATGTTACATAGAGCTTAGAGGACGTTTAAAACACCATATTAAACAGCACTGCAACTCAACGAAACACAATAAACATATTGCGTTATTGGAAAAATAACAGCGCAGCAAATGCATTCTCATCTTCTTCAGCCCCAAACTACAAAAAAGAATTTTTTGAGGATCTATGCCATACGCTAATAAAGGCTGATATTCCTTTAAACCAAGTGCAGCACCCTTGTTTCATAGCCTTCATAAACAAGTATGCCAATAGAAATATGCCTTCGGAAACTCAATTACGTAAAACATGTTTACCAATGTCCTATGAAAAATACCTAAATAATATCAGAAATGAGGTAGCAGATAAAAATATTTTTATATCTATAGACGAAACTAAAGACGCTGCTAATAGATCACTGGCTAATGTTGTAGGAACCCTCAGGCCTGACGGTCCGGGTAACAAATTTATTTTAACGTCCGAAGAAATGCAGAAAGTTAACCATTCTTCAATGACCAAACTGCTTAATTATGCATTGTCTTTCGTGTGGCCTACGAGTATTAATAAAGAAAATGTTTAGCTACTTCTTATATGGAAAAAGCTGCTTCAGCAATACAACAAACATTTCCAAAATTAATACATTTAACTTGCCTAGGGCATGGTCTGCACCGAGTTTCAGAAGAAATTAGATCCTCTTTTCCGGATGTTGATGCTATTATAGCCAATATGAAGAAGATATTTTGCAAGGCACACTCCAGAATCAGGACATTTATAGAGATGACACCTGGAATTTCCTTGCAAATGTAACTCGGTGGGGGACATGGCTATAGGCTGCAGTATATTGCACTTCACATTACGACAAACTTATAAACATAATAAACGTATTGGACGAGCAGAAAAATGTCGCAATACGTGCAGCGAAGAAAATATATACATCAGCATTGTTAGAATATCTTATATTACTACTACTACTACTGCTGTTGCTGCTGCGACGACGACGACATCGACCACGACGACGACCACGACCACGACCATTATTATTATTATTATTATTATTATTATTATTATTATTATTATTATTATTATTATTATTATTATTATTATTATTATTATTATTATTATTATTATTATTATTATTATTATTATTATTATTATTATTATTATTATTATTATTATTATTATTATTATTATTATTATTATTATTATTATTATTATTACTCATTGTTCTAATGTTACTCATGGAAAAGTCTGAGCGGGATGACTCAGACGGTAACGTCTGTGGCATGTATTCGGGAGGTCGTGGGTTCGATTCCCACAGCCGAACTTCCTGACCTTGGGTTTTTCGGGAGGTTTTCCGAGTCACTCAGGCGAATCCTGGGAAGGATGTTTAGCTTACTCCCTCTCATTTCATTCATTGTATTCTCTATCCCCTCTTTCCAGGCTCTTCGCGCCAGTGGGGCCCCCGATAGGATTGCGTTGCGTTGGAGCTTGCGCTCTGGAAATACGGTGTTCGCCTGAGGAGAGGCGCTGTTATCCGCAGTTCATCCGCCAGGGGGACTGATTAATCAACCAGACCTGACTGGCGGCGCGCCTTCTGTGGCAACCTGGAAATCCGTCTGGCGGAAGAACTGCCTGCATCTGTTAGGGACCCATCGTATTAGTTCTTGTGATGCATTCGGCCACTTGTAGAGCATGTACTTTCATATCATCCATTCTCCCGGAGTCTGACGCACAACAAACCAGTGGCTATGGAATTCCCATCGTAAGTAGGGCAAGCTAAGACAAGACAAGAAGCGCTGTAGTGATCCGTGGGATGCCCACCCATATAACGTGCACCTGTAGCAACTCTTTGGAGATGAGTTTCCTCGCAGAGTATCGTGTTGCCGAAGAATGATCAGTGAATTGCTGCTAAACCCACACTTCTCAAGGCAGATCCTTTGGAGCGATGAGTGTTACTTCGCAGGCGCATCCACCGGCTATGTCCACAATGTGAAAATACAGAGTGGAAGGAAAGTCATTACATTCCTTTTAATATGTGATTCATAGAAGCATTACAAACAAAACGTCTTATGGCATTTTGTTCTTTGATGAGCCGATTTCGAAAAAATAAGTGGCTTTTGTTCCAAATTGGATGCATAACTCAACAAGAATGTACGAAGATAACAGTTTGTTACTTGTAAGATGCGTAGAGTAACTTATTTCTGACATTACTTCGGTAGTAACTATGGGACATCACACAGGGTTTCGAAATAATTAATCACTTAAAAGACGTGAAGGAATTCTCCGAGCGCCTTTTTCAGACGCAAGGCAAGTCGACAACGTTGCGTTGAGGTTTGTCAGGGAATTGACCTGGTTTCCGGATGTAAACACTTTCTCTTTCGTCTGATGTTTTGGCAGGTAACGGTAGTGTCGCCAGCTTGTTTTTGACAAAACGATCTCCGTACGAAATGGCCAGAGACAAAAACGTAAGATACAAAATGTGCTCCACATACCGTGATCCACCACTGGTTTAAATTAATGTAATGACTTCCCTTCCACCCGGTATGACTCCTCTGCAGGATCTACAAAACAGCAACTACTGCCCTCGAATCTTTGAGAGAATGCATTTATCTGGCTGCAGAAGAAATATGCAACAATGAGGGTGTTTTTGTTAGTGCGATGTAATTGGTTTAAAAGGTGTGAGGCTTGCTGGTGCGCAAATGGTGGACATTTTGAACAATACCTGTGAAGTGGGTGAACCATTTGGTTCATTGCTTATTCTTTTGCTGTCACCTTAAACATATCGTTTGGTATCGTAAGAGCCTACAAATGTATAGGTATTTGCGTTTATAAGTCCGAGAGATGGTTTGGTTTATTAAATTATAGCAGTATCAGCTACGAAACGATTTAAGTTTGATGTTGAAGGAAACGATAAACAATATCCTTAGATTGTGTGTTTAGGTTATAGTATGCGTTACTGAAGAATTGAGTTGTACTTACTTATTACGACGTAGCAGACAGGGCATGGTATGTCTTTATGTTTACACTCACGAGCCGCGCGGCTCCGTGATTCGTGTTTGTTTATGTACTGACCTAGTGAAAGTGAAACCTGCAGTGTTGCCAGCTTGTTTTCGATAAAACTAAGATATCTCCGTAGGAAATGCTCAGAGACAGAAACGTAAGATACAAAATGTGTTCCAAATACCGAAATCTATCACCGGTTTAAATTAATGTAATGACTTCCCTTCCATCTTGTATGTTGAACCCCATTGGGTTCCAGCACACCATGTTCAATTTCCATGGGAAGTTTACCTGTGGTGTAGTATCCTGGGAAACTACGCAACTGTACTAGCTTCTATAGGCTCTGGGCTAAAAGAACGGGGTTATTTGGAATTCTAGACATCACTTTGTTTCCAGAAAGCCTACAGGAAGATACTGCACTTTATTAGTACTTGAGCATTAGTCCCAGCACAATGGTGTTTTATCCCACTATTTTACCACAGTCAGAGAACTTCTTGATAAAATATCCCGAATGGCAGGTGGGATGTGGAGGAGGTGGCCCACCTGTGTGGTGTGGTGGTAGGGTGTGTGCCTCACGCTCAAGGGGTCCCGAGTGCGAATCTCAGTTATGGTGTGTTATCCGAATAAGGCTTTTTCCGAAGGTTTCCCTTATCATGAGAAGACAAATGCCGAGTAAGTTTAAGCTCTATGCTCTTATGCTTAAGCTCGAGTTTAAGCTCTCGGAGTCATTTGAGAATCATTTCACTGCTTTCATTCATTGATGGTACAATATGACGTATTACGTTGGAGGATATTTATATATAAAGAAGGATATGGAGGGCCCTGGCCTACTTGCCTAATGTAGCCCCTATTTATGTATTTTTGTTTTTAGTTTCCCTTCAGAGATATATCAGATAGAATATGTACAAAACACGGGAGTACAGCATCAAATTGATGAGTCCTGTGCAACAGCGAATTTGAAATGTTAAGATGTATCCATGGTGACACTATGAGGCGTATTCACTACTATATGAAACACCCGGGAAATATTTTCCAACAGATTAATTAGGAATAGAAGTAAAATAAAATGTTCTGATGTATCCAAGTCATATTTCTATTTTCTACACATTGAAGCTGCAGTATGCATTCGCCTTTGTTATATATTATGCCAAAAATACTTTGTTAGAGTCAAGATTTTCCAAGAGTATAATCCTGCGTTATTAAATTTCTTTTCTGATTATTTGGTCGAATGAAGCTTGTCTTAAAATGTTTAGTAAAATGATTGTTGTTTCCTTCGCAACATCCGAAATCTATCCACGTGTAAGAGGCAAGGCTACTCAGGCATATTGGGTGTCTGCCCTTCTGCCCTTGTTGTGCACGGCCTTGCAGCGTTGCGTAGCTTGCCAGCGGGTGATAGTCCTCAGGCATCCCATTCACCTTCGCTGCGGGAGGACCTGCAGTGCAGGGGAAGGGGCCATATCCATCTACACGGAGAAATATAGATATTGAATCAGGAATATAAGAATAACCTGTTCCGATATTTCCATCCAGAATAGCAAATAACCTCTACTACTGAGCTACCACAGAGTAACCGAACGGAGACCGGAAGATCCGTGGTTCAAATCTCGGCTATGATATGAATTTTTCAGTCTGATTGTACCCTTCCAATCTTTGCCCTACACACGACTAGTGTGACAGAACAATTAAGTGCCATCGATTGACTTTATAATTAGCTAACGTAGACTACTTCCTGCCCACCAGAAGAGGGTGAGTTGGAGGAATGTGCTACGTGCATTTTGTACCACATCTATAATGTTTATGCACGGTTTGTCATTAGTCTTGCCTAACTTGTGTTAGGCAAAAGTCACTAAATCTTAAATTAAAGGTCACTAGAAATTCGCCAAATTAAAATTGTTGTTGTAGTGTTTAACGCCCGCTTTTACTACTACGGCACCGCAGGCGGTGACACTGATGATACATGAAGATGGAGCACCGGTGGAATGAAGTGGCGGGGGAAACCGGAGTACCCGGAGAAAACCCGCCCTGACGCCGCTTCGTCCACCAAGAATACCACATGCGGGTCCCTGGGATCGAACCCGGGCCGCCTAGGTGGTAGGCGAGCGCGCTAACCACTCGGCCACGGCGCCGCCGCCAAATTAAAATGACATACTATCAGTTAAAAGGTATTAGTATAACATTTAATAATTTTAGAATAAAAATTCACTTCCGTAATGGGAAGAAAAACAGTCCATCTTCGAGCTCCTCCACAAGCATCTCCATAGCAAATGTTACATTGGACGTCCACAAGCCATGTGTAAACTTATCTATACTGTACCTACCAGTTTTACGCCCGGCGTTTTGTGGCATTTCGAAAGAGTGACACGTATTTTGTAAAATCCTAACATCATTTCTGCAACACAGCATGCCCAATAACCACAATTGGAGCATTTAAGCTGATTCTTCAGCTTTGCTAATGTTAAACTGAATAAAAGGCCTTTTCTGTTTCCGCATTGCAATGTGGAAGAGAGGGAATAGCTATTGCCAAATCTACCTGTTCTTAAAACGGGTTTGATGCCTCTGCACCGTTGTAACAATCTATTTTTAGTATCAGAACTTCACTGCGCTGGAAATGTTTTGGCATTTTGTAACATTTAAGTTACACCCATGTTTCTGTATTTCACTTATTTGGAAAGGAATTCAACTGCAATTATTCCACAGAGTATTCGTTTTATTTGATGTTTAAAAACCATTTATTGCTCAGCTTGTAAATGTCTCAATCCAAAAGTTTCAATCCCCCAGAATTGTCTCTAAATGTCATCTAAAATCGTTAGAAAAGTAACTAGTCGCAATCTTTGAAATTTTGTCACTATATGACTTCAAAAAACTTCAGATTTGGCAACACTGTTACATACATTTCGTAGTAAACAAATCGACTGCGTGAACATATTAACAGTTCAAGCCCACTCTCATACCCGTATATTTCCGTGTATTACAATATTCAGTATACGTCCTTTTACTGACACAGGCCAAATATCTGCAAACGTTTCATAAATCAACCATAGCTGTGTTTCCTAAAAAGCTAATCAAAATACTGTGACTTCGTGCAATTTCTGTTACGGCATTCAGTTTTCATTGTTACTTAATAAGGCAGTTCAATTTTCACCCAGACTGTCACCTCACTAAGGTGAACTAGTTCCAACTGTTACTCCAAGTGCCTCCTCGTGAGGTAGCGAATACTTAGCCCTTCTTTCGAACGGTTCACTTGCTGGATTCACTCTAATCCCTTGCAGAGACAGCACTCACTGCACGTCACTACATCGTCACAAACTCGCTCGGAGAACAGCGCTTTCCGTCGCACCAGAAGCGTACTCACTGATGACTGATTGACTAACTAACCCACCGAACTTGCGAGAGCGCTCGCTCATGTAGCAGTTGGAAATTCCACCGAGTTTCACAGCATTCGAAATGGAGAAACTTCCAGAAGATTCTGGTTATCTGGCGATAGCACTTCTGCTGTTTTACGCTGGGTGAAGTCGCTGCTTATCTTTTTACCATTCCGACTGCTCAGCGGCAAGCTGCCGATAACCTTGCTCCTTATCCAGTGCATCACAATATTGTGGCGTTAGTTAACGTCACTTAGCGTCTCCACGAGATGTAGCGTAACACAGCATCCAGGCCAGATCGTGAAGGTGGTTAAGGAGGTGCGCCACCATGTCCTGGCAAATAGATGCTGGGCGTTTTCATTGAAGGACAACCTACCATGACTGGAAGGCAAGTACGGTTGGAAGTGTGGTGAAGGATTAGCCCTAGAAGCCGACATGTAATTCTGGTACAAAGAAGCTTTCCTCTAAATAAATTATTAATTTTCATAACAGTGAAAGAAGAGGAAAGTGTGGTCAGTTATAGACAGCGTTGACTTTACCTTTACGGAGATTCTTGGCGTCTCTATATCCATCTTGGAAGAGACCTTTAAAGATCAGTGTCGCAGGTTCCTCTTAGCACGTAAAATTGACTCTCACCTAAATAAAAATTCGGAGGTATAAATACGAAACACTTGTGGAGGTAGCTTAGTGAAGCATTTGTCAGCACACGTCAGCTAAGCTGACCCCACGTGTACCTACATCTGGAGAGCATGATTACCTAGAAATCACAAAATCTGTTCCTGCAACATGAACTTCCAGAAAATTACTCGCACGTATGCTAACGAGAAGTCGCATTTCTAGACTTTAATAATTTATATCCCGAATACCTCAGTTATATAAATTTATAGTCATGGACTAATGATGGAGCACATTTGGAGAGCAGATTATTTCTAAGTCCCACGACGTGTTGCAGCGCGGTTTACAAAGTCAATATTTCCAACATACGGCTGGGTTTATTGATAGTCTCTGTTCCGTACAGTTATTGTCGTCTATTGGACAAACATTTGTATATATACTCGCTAATACAAATGCAAGTGGTTGTTCAAGGCACAGCCCCATTTGTGGGTCCGACAGACGATACATATGGAAAAGAGGCTAATAATAAATTCAGCTACATGTTGGAAATATCGATTTGTGGAAACCGGGCTGCAACAGGACATGGGACTTGGAAACATTGTTCTAATGCGCTCAATCATTTTTGTTCCAGGGCTGTACTTATCAAAAGCTTACAAAAATATAATCGTTACAATATGATTACCAGGGCCTGGCCTTTGATTAGACAAAAATTGTGTGAAAAATGTTATAAAGTGATTAAACCTTTTAAAAAATAACACTTTGGTTACAAAACGCAATGTAAAAATGTGATTTGTTTGTTTTTTAATTGTGTATAAACAATGATAAATTAATACCGGGTGGAAAAGGCTGCTTCGGCCACACGTTTGCAAGGGATTCTACATGAAGAGTGTAACAAATATGTCCAATACAGTTGTCAATAGAGAACCTTTTCGTCGAATAAAATAATTTGTGTCAAATATTTGAAACATTTGGAGCCATCTAGCTTCTTGACGAATTGATATAAATGGTTATTATTTCACTAACTGTAGCGCAAATATTGTGTGAACAATGCCGTAATGTTTTGTTTCAATTGGAATGAATTTATTCACAACTTAGTATAGGCGTAACCTTGCCAAATCTCTCTTATAAACAAAACTTTGCATGTCATTTTAACATTACATTGTGACTAAATTCATCCGAATTAAGGTACAAATGCATTACAGCATTGTTCGCACAATGTTTTTAGGACAGTTAGTGAAATAATAAACCATCTATATACATTCGCCAAGATGCTAGATGGTTCCAAATATTTGACACTTTTTTTCCGGCGAAACGGTTCATTACTGACTAATGTAGTGGAGATATTTGTTGCACTCATCACGTGGAATGCCTGGTTAACGTGTGACCGAAAGAGTATCTTCCACCTGGTATATTCCTACTTCTATGTAGCTGCTACGTAAAGCAGAGGAAGTTTTGGTTTAAGGGCGCTCGACTACTTGGTCACCAGCGTAAAGCAGAGGAGGAAGTAGATATAAGAATAATGATGGAATAAATTAGAAATTCAAGAAATACCTATTTCTTTAATGTTATTGTATGAAGAATCTGAACAGAAAGTTAGCAGCTGCTTTGAAGCAGGTCTTACTAAAGTGTAGCATGCACTCAGTTCTTTTATTGGGTATCCAAAATGTATTACCAATGAAGAGGACTCCACAACCTATGACACGACATAAAGATTAGGGCAACAGCAACCTGACTGGTTTTAGCTCATTACCGCAAAACAGGGAACACTGAGCTGTGTTATATCTAGTTTGGAACACGGATTTATAGGAGCAATTATATCAAATCCCCTCCAAACAGCCACACCTCCATCCAAAGGTAATCCTTTCTAGACTAACCATTAACTAGGAAAGTGAGTCTTTTCAAGAAAGCGAATAAGGGATGTACAAAGATATTGTTATTCTTCAGTTGAACAGGGACGCTTCTGAGTTTTGAAAACTTGTCCTTGCTTAAAATGTCGACATATAAAATTCTTTATATTCTCAAAGTAAATGCATGAAGGTGGCTAAATAAAGACCCAAAGGACAAGATAATCGCTAAATAATAATGCAGAATTCCCTAAAATAGAAAATCACATAAAGTGTTCAAATGCTTTTTCATAATCTGGGATTCAGCATAACAATTTATGTACGAGTGTTAGCAACAACTATGATGTAACAATTATTAAAATGACATGTAATCTGTATCCAGGTCATAATCTTCTATAAAGGCAGTAAAATAGGCTTTTTGCTTTAATCTCTGATCAAGCTTGAGAAGGAATCGCTGAATCCAGTCTCTCTGTCCTCCTACAACCACCTGCCGCAGTTAGATCTTCCAGTAGGACAAATTGCATACGACGTGAAGTTTAGGGTGGAAGGTTAAATGTGCAGGGGAACATCTCGCGCATCGCGACCAACTCTGATCTATTGTGGCTACCACCCCCCCCCCCCCCCCCCAACCATGCGTAAGCATCCGCGCCATCGTTAAAACCATTCGCCTGAAAGATAAGGAAATGGGATAAAGTGCAAGTGATGGAAAGGAAATCGTGGTATGAAATAATGCTCCCCAGCATTTTCCTAAGTGACAAGGAGAAACCACAAAAAGTTCATGTCAGAGTGCGTGGCTACGGAGATCGAAACCGCAAACTCCCGAATGCGAGCCACAAACGTTACCGCCTGAGCCATCCCGCTCGGTAGAACTCAAAGTTATATATGAGCGTGATCAATCTGCTTGTTGTTTCAGATTCCGAGTATTTCTCTAACAATATGGGAAGCAAAACATTTATAAAATTATCTCTCCCTTCATTTTAGCTTCCTCTTTCCCCACTTCCTCCTTCATAGACACATTAAGCATGTATTTTCATATACGGTAAGGTACATTATTTTCGAGCCACTTGAACATTTTACATCTGGTATCGCACTTACTGTCGCTTTCTTATGCATTCTTCTGACACTGTAAATGAGCAAACTACCAACTGCACTAGGGTTCATTCTTTTCTTGCGGGAACAAAGCTCATTGATGTAACACGCGACTTTGTCCTCCACTTACGTGCAAGGTTTACTAACGCTTTGTCTCTCTGCAGAACTACGCAAATCAGCTACAGGTTGAATAGCTTAACCCCAAGTTATCACCCAGGCCTGTGTATTTATGTTTCCTCAACAGCAGTTCATCTCTCATACATTATTTGCGAGGTCAAGTGGCACTTCCGCAATATGAGTGTGATCTTTCATTCAAGTTCCTGTTCCTAACAACTCCAAGTTAAAATGCATACATTCTGCAGTAAAACCTCTTTTATCCGGGTCCCCGGATTATCTGGATCAGATTTGTAATGTGCTTTTTAATTTAATATTCACATTAGATTACATTTGATTACACTATGATAGCAAGTACACCAAATATTCACTTTTTAGTTTCATTCAATGTATGTTTCCTGCATAAACTGTACAATAAATTGTGGTAATACGTACTATATTGTATTGTAAAATGCAACCTGTTCAGTTTAAGAAAGAATTAGTAGCGTGTCACATGGTGCTGACGCGGTATATCTCACCAGCTATAAATAGGAAAACGTTGACCTTGATCCCTACCCGCCACTACATCTCCCTCAATATCCTCATTCTTTCTGTTTTTAAACTGCATGTGTCATTAAGCTTATTGTGTGTGTTTCAACCGGATTACTTTTGTGTCTTATCAAAGTGTTTGGGAGTGTAATTCAAACCTCGTTCAAACGCCACAAGTGTTTAAAACAGAAGACTGTGGATCAATACTTCGTTAAGAAATGATGTGATTTTATGTCATTAACAATTTTTTAATTTTTAATGTCTTGTAAACATACATACAATGTACTCCACATAATGTTGTTACAAGACATAGTTTTTTATGTTCATAAACGGCAACTCTGCTTATTTAAGGATTTAAGACTTTTATTTTGCTTATTATCCACATAACCCGGATCATCAGGATTTTCGATTTTCCGGATTGCTTTGTTCCCAATTTTCTCCGGATAAACGAGGTTTTACTTTAGTTCTGATGATGTGGGTTGCAGTTTAAGCAGCAGCAATAAATAATTACATATACAATAAAACATATTAAGCTGGATATTTTGAGATAATTTGCTCTAACACTAAAAGCGCAGCTGGAAAAGAACGTCATTCCTAAACTTCAGAATTGAACGCTCGACGACAATCACAACAGCAAACAATATTTCAGTATATAAAACTATTTTCATTCATTGCACACCCGAAATAACTTAGCACACTATACTATAACGGTTAATTTTGAAGATGAACGTTTTTAGTTCATTATAAAACCTAATATATTTGTAACCGAGCGGTATGGCCCAGGCGGTAACGTCGGTGGCCTGCATTCGGCAGATCGTGGTTTCGATCCCCGTGGCCAACCTTACTGACCCATCGTTTTCTTCACGGATGGCCAGGCGAATGTTGGATTTGCCTATCTCCGAATTTCCTGTCCCTCCATTTAGTTACATAAATAATTTCATTTCACCCTCCATCCGTTAGGTTTATTTCAGGGTTGGAAGCGTCGGCAAGCGCCGCGACAGTTGCACGGCATAGGCAACAAATGCGCTCTAGAAAGCTCGTCGCCCGGACTGGAAAGTGAGTCACTGGATTCCGGGCCACCCATGGTATGGTAAAAGCCCATGGGGAGTAGGCGAACTAAGTCAGCCCCCGCCGGGGAGCTTCTAACTGGAAAAGTGTAGAGACCCTGTCAACTGCTCTGTCGTTGCAACGTTCCGGCCGCCCTTAAAATCCATTCGCCTTATCCCTCCTCCCGGGGGTGCTCCGTTAGGGGCATAGGCACAAAAGAATGTCTTTCGGTCGAGGTGTTCAGTCCCCCTCCGCAAGCTGTCCCTGAGTCACAAGCATCTTCCACATGCTATAGAAATACACAGCTTATTGAATAGAATGCTGAAGTTAAGAGAGATTCACATTTTATTAACAGTGTTATGCAGCTTAGTTGTCGCGAGGCATTTGGTCACTTACATAAATAAACACACACGGCAGCGCTCTCACCCAGCCTAATACCAGAAGCACTCACAAACCATAACCTCAATCTTCTGGAATCTTCATCACTACACCTGGTTCGAAGCCCGAGAACATTTTGAATATATAGGCAGTATCTATATGTTCTGGAGTCGATAGCATTGCCATGCTGTAGTTGCGTATTCACCCGACTGCACGTGTAGTGCTCACCTGATCGCGCCCCCTTCCATATATGGGACTCATAGCCATGGCTGTTTACATTTTGTGCGACGGATATGCTTTGTGTGGAGACAACCTGAAGCAAAGTGCTTGCGAAATCCGCAGCCAAGGAATTACTAGATTAACGCTCTGACATTAATAGTTTTTTACAAACTTAAAACTTATTTTAGATATAAACAGAATGAATGTACAAGTATGCACGAAAAAGAAAAGAAGAAAAAGAGCATAATATTTTGCTTCAGCCGCTTGGTATTTATACGCAATTATATTTACGTATATTTTGTCAGAACTAAACAGAACTGGAGCTGTTAACAGAGGCGTGAATAACAGAGGCTCCTAATAAACCTCTAATTACTCTTGACTAGGGGACGAACAGGTGGATAATGTGCAGTTCTATGAATTTTGTAGAAGCTTACAGCATATCGCAAAGTAAAGCAAGTGATTGTGACAGAAGAGGAAAACAATAGTCAATAGCCAAGCACAACTTGTTTATAGGGCATATGAGTTTTTTAAAAGGAACTCAAGTGATAAAGAAAAGTGCAAACTTGATTTTGAAAAGTGCAAATTTAATTTTAAAAAGTGCCAAGAGTTTACTGCTGCAGCGTGTGGAATAAATCAATCAACGTCTATTGCCGTATATCTAGTTTAACTGATTAGCCAAATGTTACTTACACATTAAATTTCCACTTAATAGCTCTCTGTAAAACGCACAGAGAAACGCTATTCTTACGCTGCTCGCATGCTACTATGTCTATCTCTTTCATACACAAGCAGACGATATGGCTACGGTGTAGCGCGCTCCTATTGGCTACAGGAGATTTGACGCGCCTAATAACTTCATGGCTTGAAAGAAATTGTTTGAACCGGCTTTCACAAACAGTGAATGCTATCTGTTATAATCTATATTATGTTTCCTTATTATTAAGAATGAATTATGAATAATAACACAAAATACAAAAATGTTTTCAACAAAACACAAGTTCACCTGTTGTCAGTCCCGACGCTATTAAGCCCTTTGTCACCGTGAAATCTACACAGGTATCCCGATCTATTATGCCCATGTGTATTTATTATGATTATACATAACAATTGCATAGTTAAGTGAACTTGGATAAATCTATGCCGTGTAGTAAAAAGAGTAAACTAAACTAACCCCGCGGCGCAACAGTCCTTTTTGGGACAAGGCCTACCGCCAGGCCGCTGCGTTCCCCACCTCTGCCCGCCATAGCAGCCATTAGTAGGGTGCAGTACTGCAGTAGTGAAAAGAGTATCTAACATTGTTGTCCCTAGCTTCTTAAAGTTTTCTCGTTTACCCATAAACTGTTTCTGTAACCAGCGACATCTGTTTCAAAATTTCCAGAAATAAGGAGAATACTTACTAACATCTGTTGTTAACATAAATCAATTGCCTTAAGAAAATTCTAAAGCAAGAGATTTTGGTAGGTGTGTGTGATTCTTTTTTTCAGAGGGGAAGGAAGCCGCCAAACATGCACAAAAGAAGGCTGTAAACATCTGCAAGCAGACATTATTTTATAACATAAAAGTAACCTGTCAGATGTTAATACTTTTCATAATATTTCAGTTATAGATACATAGGGATGGATCCGCTAGCCATTGTGCTCGCCTCTAACTATCTGCAGCCAAGAATGACTGAAGTTCAACGGTAGGAAGTTGTAACTAAGTTCTAATGCTCATTTTTAATCTTTTCAGGTAAGTTGAAGTAAGTTGGACTAATGTTGCCGGAAGCTCGTATAACCTGAACTATAGCTGCTCTTTTATGAGGTGAGTCATTGAATTATTCTTATTATTATGTGGATTTGGAAATTTTAATAATAGTTGCGCTAAAGTTAATAAGGGGCTCTTTACCGACATTTGAAGAGGATTAATGTGAACGGATTTGATACAGGAAAACGGTGGAATATTTCACTTGATATTTCAGATTAACATACAAGGTGTTAGGGCTATGAGCGCGCAGATTTAATGAAGACTAGTTGACGTTAAGCTGAAACATAACTTCCTCTATCATTTCCCTTCAGTGTGTATGGTAGCATAAATAAAAAATAAAATTGATCGAATGTTTGATTGCCAAAATGTCACCACTCCTTTGTCGCTTACTTCTGCAATTAGCATTAAGGGGAGTTCTAAAATATTAATGATTCCTTCATTTTCCATTTGCGGCTAAAATTTGTCGCTTAGACACACAATTATATTAAATAATTGTATTGCAGTGTATCTATTGGAATAAATTCGTGGACATAAGTTTGGCAAGCGTGCAAAACGAAACATCAGAAATTTTGACACTAAAACTATCTGCTCACGTTTCGTGAATATTTATAGGAAAGCTTGAAAGAATACCACCCCTCCCCTCGTTATTTGCAGTAACTGATAACAAACACAGACACATGGCGAAATCAGTTTTCTAGGGCTGACCTGGTTTGGACTTTCACACGTCGTGGGTGTGAGCACACGTTTGATAACAGTTGTCGTATTAATAAACAAAACATTTGCTTTTTTAGTCGTACTCTGTTGCCAGGCTGTACAGATAATGTATTCAATAATGGTCAGTTATCTCCTTCATCTTTCACGATAAATGCATTTTTATTTGATTTGTTATTCTTGATATTTGTAACTACCATCATGCGAAACCTGCACACTCATGATCCTAACACCCTGTATAGAGCACTAAGGACATGGCTTTGTGCTGGATGATACATGTGTTAACTGCTAGTTGGTAATTTGTAACTGGCAATTTCATTCATGGAAGTGTAGAATCAATTGACATGTTATGCAGTGCTCTGGACACAAAATGTGGAAGCGCACATTTGCAAGTTTATTAAAATTAGCAGAAGGTTATCTTGTTTCTGTTTTAAAAGCATGCAAATAGAGAGATTAGTACTGTTATGATTCACGTGCATTTAATGTGGCAGTTTTCCGTAGAGTGCTATGCCTGTTCCTGAAGTATCAAAAGAATTTCAGGACAACTTTCTAGATAACAGCCCCTTTAAGTTGCGATAAAGTAATACTAGCAGATCATTCGTTTTAACATACCACCATTCTTAATATTCATACTGAGAATTTATTGTGTTGTACAATCATTTATAAGTAAAATGTTTGTTAAGATCGAAGGAATAGGCTCGGAAGGAGGTGATGATATAAGAGCGTTTTCGTGTAATCTCTGGGCACAATATTGCCTCTGGTTCCTTCATAGCAAACATCTTTATAATTACCAACTCCATTTTAGGCTACAGTTGAAAAGGTTCGAAGAATGAAATTATATCTTGTTTAAAGCTTTAGGCACATTTTCTAAGTACTTATGTAATCTATATTAATATTATACAGAGAAAAAATTTGTATGTGTGTATTCATATAGGGCAATCTCAAAAACTATTGAACCGATGTTGATAATTCTTTCACCATTGTAAAGCTCTATCCCTTCTGTGGGCAATGGGTTACAAATATTCAGTCCATAAATTAATAAAAGTGGATTTAAAAAGCCTTGGTTGAGAATTCTATGGATTAAAACTGGTTGTTGTACTCTGCAGAGCAGGCCTGAGCAACTCGCGGAATAGCTTGAGCGATCTTCATTTTTTAAACAGAGAAATATACAGTTATCAGCGCCAAGCGTTCACAGAACAGCAGTTGCCCAGATCTGCCACAGAGTACTAAACCAAAAGCCGGATACGTATTCCAGACGAGCGGAAAGGCTCGTAACGTCTGTGGCCCACATTCGGGAGGTCGCGAGTACTATGCCCGCGGCCGACCTTCCTTACCCATGGTTCTGTTCGGAGGTTTCCCCTCCGCCAGGCGAATGCTGGGAAGGATTTCCAAATACTTCGAATTTCCTGCCCCTCCATTTCGTTATATTAATCATTGCATTTCGCCCTTAATCCCGTTAGGTTTCTTCCAGGGTTGAAAGCATCACGAGCGTCGCGGCAACAGTACGGCAGGGGAAAAGGACCCGCTCTGGAAATCTCCGGATTGGAGGTGAGCCTGGTTTCCGGGCCGCCATGGGATGGTACAAGCCCGAGGGGGGAGGGGAGTCAGTTTCCGAATCCCACGGCCCCCTTGGGAATACGAACCCGAGGGGTGGGAGAGCAACTGGGCTGAGTAAGCCTCCCCTGGTGTGATTTCAACCGGCAAAAGTAGGTTCCTCTCTCGTGACAACGTTCCGGCCACCCTTAGGATCCATTCGCCTCGTCCATCCTCCGGGGGATGCCCCGTCAGTGGCATATGCACAAAAGATCCCCATTCAGTCGAGGTGCTAAGTTCCCCTCCGCCAGTTGTCATAGGCTGATAGCAGTCATACATTTTAGTCCACGTAATTATACGTGCAGGGTGCATATGGTTGAGACGTAGGTACATCCGCAACACTCACACCACACCTTAAGTTTGCAGCGATTATTCTCGCCAGTATCTAAAGGACCACGACTAATTGTAGTGCATGCAGGAGGCGAGCAAGGTTTTGCACCCAATGCATATCTGAGGTTCGTATCCCGCAGAAAAGAAGGGGACTACCATAGCGATATGAATTTCAACAATTATGAAAAGTGGCTGAAAGAAATGCTGCTTCTACATCTTCCACCACGCACGGTGCAATGCGCCGTATCATAATGTAGTAATTTAAATGTTACCCACGACAAATTCTACAAAAGATGAGGTGATACGTTGGCTTCAGTCACATCTTGAAGAAGATGAATACACAAAAATAAACTTTCAACAGATGAAAAAGCTGAGATTTATGATATGCGTATTCCTCTTAGACCACAGGATCATAAGTATTAGATTGATGGTCTCCTGCGACAATCTGGACATAGTGTTCTATGACTTCCTCTATATCATCCTGAACTTAACCCAATAAAAATTATATGGGCTACAGTAAACAACTGGTTAGTTGACAGTAATGTGACATTAAAAATGGCTGATATAAAACTTGCTGATTAGAAGATGAACTCTATAACAGCGGCGGCGTGGCAAAACAGATGCTAGCACGCTAAAAACATTGAGAAACAGTGCATGAAAAAGGAAGGATTTCTTGATGCTGCTGAAGAATTAGTAATTCATCTCAATGGTGACAGTGATGGTTCTAGTGATATGTGACGATGATGGGGAAGTAGAGGAAGCATCTCTGGCCTCTCACCTTTGAAGTGAAAAGAAACAGTATCAACTTACAAGAAACAGCAGCACGGTGTGTGGTAAGTAGTCAACAAATGTAGACAGTACTGTACATGTTTGTGTGTGTGTGTGTGTGTGTGTGTGTGTGTGTGTGTGTGTGTGTGTGTGCGCGCGCGTGCGTGTGTGTGTGCGTGTGCCTCGGTCACCTGTTGCACCGCGCAAGGAGAATACTGCCAGCTTTTCAGCCCTCCACTCCTAGACTACCTTCTTCTCTTCTGCGTTTCTGCAGGGTCACGTCTAAATAATCAACCTGTACATTTTTCAGCGTCCTAAATTCTAAAATTTCCCTAATGTTTCCCTTTCACATATTATTTTCATCTTTTTTTGAACTTCCCAATTCCATTTCCTTTTTACATTCCACAAAAATTCTCATAAACCCTTCAGTTGATATTGGTCTAGAAACCTTTTATTCATTCTTACAATACTACTATTTTCAAGCTATTTCTCTCTAATAAATTTTCTCCTCCATTTATTTGTTCCTTTACATACCAACAAAATATGCACACCATCTTTAATTACCTCACATATTTGACATATTCCTTATGGAACAATCCCAAGTTTCCATACTCCTAGTCTAAACCATGCTATTGCTTCTCTTTCCCTTTTATTACAAACTTCTATGTACTTTTCCTTTCCTAATTCCGTCTTTATCGTTTTATAGAAAGTCAATGATTTCATTTCATTAATGCCTGCCCTCAACCCTCATTTATCCATATCCTCATGTCTTTCTTTGGCAGTTTTCCAAAATCTTTGTACCATTGCATGTCTTTGCTCCCATATATCATTAGCTTTTCTTGTTATAATAGACAATTTTTCAAAATGCTGTCATCTGAGAAGTGGCTTAAACTATACCAGTATTTTAATACTCTCACTCACCATTCCCCTCACACTAACTTTTCCCATTTCTAGTAATGACTCTACATTGGCTGAATTCTTGGGCATGCCCCAACATTAATTTACATAATGCCCTTAAGGTAATATCCATTTTCTCCCATCCTTCTTCAACTCCCCATATTTCTATACCATACATCCATCTTGATTCTACTAATGCTGCTAATAGTCTTTCAAACCACTTCACCTTCATCATGGGTGCAACATACAAACATTTTTTTAACTGACCCCATTGCCGACTTCCCTTTCGCCACTGCCCATTTTTACCTGTTTTTGCCAATCTCCTTTCCTGTTCAACTTTACTCCCAGATAAATGAATATGAATATCAATTTATTGAGTACCAAAGCATATACATGTTGGGCTGCCCATGAACTTGGGTCCTAGCCCCTCTGTCATTTGACAGCCCTCTGCGGTTCTCTGCATATACTGTTTGACGTGTGCTGTTTATTCTTTGATTACAGTTAACTAACCTTGTTCAAACCTGTCTTTTTAACTTTCGTCTTTCCGATTCTCTTATTTTCACCAAATTCTCTCATACTTTCTTTCCCTAAGATCATTGCCATTTTAGATTGCTTATTTCATTCTAAAAATTTTCCCCTCATTTTTCTTATGTTTCCTGGTTAACAATTTCCTACACTTCACTTATTCACTTTCTTGTTAACTTTCGCTTTTTTAACGTGCTTACTTGACATTAACCCTAAACTCTTATTTCCATACCCATTACTACCCCTGAACACAGTTCACTTGTCACACAGCGTGAAGCACCATCTTCCTCCCTTTTTTTCTTGGGCTTCCTATATGTTAACACATGTTCATTATTTGATATCCCCTTTTTTTATTTAATATTTTTCAAAATTTGAGCTGGACTTTTCTGCTCACCCTTCTGTCGTTTCAATCTACCCACATACGTAATGCCTGTCTCACTGTCCTCCCATTCTATTTGGTCATGTCCCACTTCTTCTTGTTTACCTGGTTTATTTCTACTCAACTTTGAAATTGCCCCTTTATTGTTTGAGTAACTTGCACTAGCTTGTTGGCCTCCACTCGCTGTATTTAGGATTGCTCGTAACACTTTCAGCTCGCCGCCGCCAACTTTTTTCTTTGCGTTTTTAACTAATCCCCTCAAAGGATCGCTAAAGCATATCTATCTGTCACACCCTCAGTTCTCAGAAACTACCATATAGATACAAGAGGACGGTTGGAGTGAGTCAGTGAGTAGGGTTTAAGGGCCCGTGTATGAATGAAGTCACCGTAACAGTAGCATTTGATGATAATAACGATGAAAATGATGGCATAATAATAAACCATAACAATAACAAAAATATTAATATTAATGTAATAATGAAAATTGAAAATGTTAAAATTTATTAAAGTAAAAGTAATAATCATGATACTAATAATATTGATTCTGATAATAGTACTAACTACAAAAATATCAATAGCTAGCGATAATAATAGAACTAATAAAAATAATAATGGGGATACTAATGATGATAATAACAACGATAGTAACAATAACAACAATAACGATGATAATAATAATAATAATAATAATAATAATAATAATAATAATAATAATAATAATAATAATAATAATAATAATAATAATAATAATAATAATAATAATAATAATAATAATAATAATAATAATAATAATAATAATAATAATAGCAATAGCAATAGCAACAACAACAACAATAATAATAATAATAATAATAATAATAATAATAATAATAATAATAATAATAATAATAATAATAATAATAATAATAATAATAATAATAATAATAATAATAATAATAATAATAATAATAATAATAATAATAATAATAATAATAATAATAATAATAATAATAATAATAATAATAATAATAATAATAATAATAATAATGCTACACATAATAATGATAACTAAGAGTAATAAACTAACGAGAATAAAATAATAAAAGTAATAACAATATGGTAAGAATAGCAATAATAACAATAACTAAAAAAATAATAAAATAAAGCAATAACATTGATAAGGAACAAAGAAATGTGAATGAAGCATTATGCGCCTGCATGTTTGCATGGAGTTTCTTACGGTAATCCGTAATGTTAGGCAATAGCAGCATACACAGGAATGAGTTTATTCCCTGGAAAATAAAGTCGTGTAAGTGAAGTGGAAAATATTCTAATACCATTCTTGTCTATTATGAGGGGCTACACACGCTAGCCTCGCATCCCGCCCGCTTCTCTTACAAGCAGAACAAAGTTCACGTACACCACTGATTGGATTTTTTCCGTGATTTCAGCAACTCTTTTAACGCACGAATTATGTATAGCTTGTCTCACCCTTAAATGACAGTATGGAGTTAAATGGGGTATATCTGTCTCTATCTAGCGCATACAAGTTGCCATTAGCCTCATCCTTTTGTACCCTCGCGCCTTGGCCAGGTTCCTATTAGCGTAGTCTAAACATTGAGTTGTTATAAATTTCAGATTTGAACACATTATCCTACGCAGAATTTTTTTCTCTATCAGGTTATATCCTTTTTAGAGTCATACATTTCTATAGGGCCATATTTCTTCAGAAAACGTTTTTTATAGAAGTCCGATATTTACTGTTTCTATGCTCATCACGCATAACTAACTGCTAGAATACGTGTATGGTTTTTTCTTAGCTACAGTAAACTATAGTGCCACTGCCTACCTACTTTAAATGCTCTATGTTTACTCAGTTAAGTGTTACAATTTTTTAAATTAAATGTTTTCGGAAAATGTTATTTCTGTGCACTGCAAAAGTTACGCAGTGTGGAACTTTTTTGTCATTGAGTTTACATCGGGGACCAAGCGAGAACAAATGTTGAGGAGGGTTGGAGAAAATTTTTAAAATAAACCAAAAGCCTGTAACCTCTTTCTTTCATGATATAAGGCAAACAAGGGTATTCATCTATTCAGCGTTTTCTCGCGCCAGGCCTGACACAGATGATAGTATAAGGACCAGCACTAGCATTAGTTCGAAAGAAGTCGTGTGTGTAACTGTGTGCAATCTGTGAGCTGTTATTGCGTTATTTATTTAATATTTTCCGTAAATATTTGTAGTTATGGAGAGGGAAGCTAGGAAGGGACGATATATTGGTAAATTAAGATGTAAGGAACGCCAAATAATTATGAATGTGTTAGATTATTTTTCAAGTAAAATGGGTGTTAGTAAGGCAGTAAAAGAAACAGCTAAGGCTATCGGCTGTTCAGAAGCAGTAGTGTATAGGATTAAAAAGGAAGTAATGAAAGGACCTCTAAGAACGCCATCGAAAAAGAAAGCAAAAAGGGCGGGAAAACAAAAAAAAAAAAAAAAAAAAAAAAAAACGCTAGGTTAACGCAATATGATGGAATAGTGCAAAGTGGAGTGCGGCGAATTGTTCATTCTTTACTGTTTGCAAATATTCCACCCACGCTGAATATAATTTTGTCACAGGTCAACGGTGATGAGACCCTACCAAATTTCCCAAGGGCCAGTCTTAGTCGATTCTTACATGATTTGGGGTTCGAATATGAAAGAAGGGATAACAAGTGCATATTAATAGAAAGAGACAATATCATCAGATGGCGACATAAATATCTAAAAGACATAAAAATGTTTAGGGACCAGGGGAAATCAATTGTTTATACAGACGAGTCATTTGTAAATTTAGGCAATACAATGACAACGGCGTGGAGGGATACCAAAGTCAAAAGTGCCCGTCAAGCAGCAATTGAAGGACTAAGTACAAGACTCCGGCTACCTAGGTGTCGCGCGCGGAAAAAGATTTGCAACTAATACATGTTGCAACACTGCGCTCCATTTAACGTGTACTGTGTTCTAAGGGTGAGATGAATGCCGACTGGAATGGACCACCTGGTATATCTAGCGTCAAGTAACATAATCTGCAGCTTTCAGAGAGGAGTCAAACGTTCTCTTACCCCATAATAATAATTGGAAAACTTTTTCATATGAGAAATTCACCTGTTGTCATACGTACTCTAACCGTGAACCACGAACCAAGTATGGCCCGCATAAGCGTTCTCTGTCTCGGTGTGTATCCAGCCTTGCAGTGTATCCTTCCCACAAATGGTACACAGGATGGAAGAGAAGTCATTAGATTAATTTAATCCAGTGATTGATCTCGATATTTGGAACACATTTCGTATGGTACGTTTTTGTCTCTGACCATTTCCTAAGGAGATATTTTAGTTTTGTCGAAAACAATCTGTCAACATTGCAGGTTGCGTGGTGTCACTTTCACTTGGTCAGCAACTACCGCAGCGTGATACCTCGTGAACGTAAACAAATACCATGCCGTACCCCTCCATGTTTGCTGTGCGAGTGTAGCTCAAGCAGAATCGTTAGCTCCCAAAACATTACAGCACCCTGCAAGCGACCGACCTGTTTACATCCAGTAACCGGTTCAGTTCCCTGAGCAACCTCACCTCGAGTTACTTCATGTCTGAAAAAGCTGCTCGAAGTATTCCTTCAATTCTTTTAAGTGATTAATTATTTCGAAACCCTGTGAGATGTCCCTTAATTACTACCAAAGCTATGTCAGAAGTAAGTTACTCTAAGCATCTTAAAAGTAACAAACTATTACCTTCGTACATTCTTGTGGAATTACGCATCCTATTTGAAACGAAGGCCATTTATTTTTTTCGAAATCGGCTATTCAAAGGACAAAATGCTAATAGACTATTCTTGTTTGTAATATTTCTATGAAGCATCTATTAGAAGGAATGTAATAAGTTCTTTTCCACCCGGTATCTACACACCGACAACGCTTAGTATGTTGTACAGGACAGCAAACTGATTGGTCTTCCAGTAGGAACACACGTCCGGAAATGCTCGGTTTGGGCGCTGTAGCGCATCGATGTGTGAGATGGGTGTACGTTCACATTTCGTCAACAAACCCAACATCGAGCTGTCTACAATACAAGCGGGCTTCGAACCGCGCACCTCCTACGTTGTTGCAGAGGCTATATCGGGTGATGAGCCTCATGCACATGACCCAATACGTGCGGTTGTCGATGAAGATTTTCAATCGCTCCATGGATTTAGAAAATTAGGTGCTCCACTGACGTTTCAGGAGTGCCATACACCACACTCTTCATACAAGTCCACAGGAAATAGTCGAGTGTTGTCAGATCTGGCGACCGTGCTGGCCATGGAACTGGACCACTCCTACCAGTCCATTGATTTGGATATGCGACGCTGAAGTGGTTTAACACATTTCCATCTAAATTTGCTGGAGCTCATGTCGGCCGTCTCCGCAGCTGTGTACTGGTTCATGTCGGATTGCTATTAAAATAGGTTACTGTACTGGAAAGTACACAAGTAACGCAGTAAGATGTGCACCAAGGAATTTAGCGCATATTCAGGAATGTTATAATGCTCAGGTCGTTCAACCCAATACGCAGCTCACTAAAGGGTTGCGTACCTTCCGTATTAAGATACCAACACGGATGTTAATAAATTGTCACAAGCGTTGGTTCCCAAACTTCGACGCTCTCCAGCGTCCAAACCGTGCATTTCCAGACAATAAGAATGGGTTATGTTTTCACACTATACAAGGAAAGTAAAAAAAAAAAGTCATTCAAAGCCTTTGTGACTCCCCTTAAAAACATAAATATTTTTAGACGTAAATAAGTTCACCTTACTGTGTAAGATAGAAATTTGTTCTATCTATTGTCGTTCGCCATATTATCAGAAGGTTCCATCGAATGTTTTAAGGATTCCCCTATCTCTCTTCATTTGTATTTTTGAGTGCATAGAACGAAAATTTAAAAGTGCGAGGGAAAACGAAACACAAGGTTGAGCTAGGATAAAAGAAAGAAATATACATGTGGTTTGTCTATTGTCAGCGATCGGCAGGTTACCTGCTCTTTGGCGTCCTTCTCCGGGCAGTATTTTCTTTTGTGGGTAGATCTGCTTCCAAGAGCACAAACCTTCCACTGAACGATGACGGCATATGCACTTGTACATGGTAAAGGAACACCGCAGGTAGGTCCTACGTGTCCTATGTGCTTCTACCGCTACTCCTGAGAGGGAGGGGTGAGAGGAAAGGCTCGAAGGGCAACCAGATCCGAATAAACGACAGTCGTAAGCTGGGATGGGGCCCCTAACGTTTCCAGATAGAACGCAGCTGACGGTCCCCATTACCAAACTCGGCAGAAACCTCCAATCCGCAATCCGCTCGGACCGACCCGGAACGACGTCAGAGATGAAACCTTTACAGTGAACAAGCCACCGTCCATTCGAACACCGTTTGTGGTGGTGGTTACCGCTGATGTTAAAAATAACACTGGTCAACAAAATTCAAGTTTATAAAATGTCCAATCGCCAAAATGGGTTATCCTTATTTATTTCGACCTGCTGAACCGAATCGCATAGGTTTTTCCACAGCACCCACAATTTTTGTGTCAATGCTACTAGCCACTATCCAATTCTATTCGGTTTTTGTGATGCTTAAACAGTGTGATTTGGTCTGTTAATGCTAATATATCAACACAAAGACCATGAAATGCTAATGAAATATGTTTTCGTACATAACTAAACTATTTTTGGACATTTGCTGCACCGCTTATATGTGCCACTACTGTCTTGCAGTAGCGTCCAACAGTAGTTAGCCGTCCTACTTGTTGCACATTGTCCCTGATAGCGTTGCTCCACTGTAGATATGGTCTGATGAAATCCTTCCCCAAGTCTATAGTAGACTTGTCCAAGAGCACCAGCAGGAAATGAATTCCAGGGTGAGTTAAGAATGTGCATCTTTAACGACATGTTACAACCGAGATTACTGTAAGATTGTAGCAGTTCGTTGACTAACACATCACCACTGTCTGCTTTCTTATTTCCAAACAAATCAGAACACAGTTTTCTGAAAGAATTTCAGCAGTCCAGTTCATTGCTTTGTACATTGCAACAACGAACGGCTTCACATGTCCAAATTTTATGTGAAGTGGTGGTAACAATATGTCTTTCAATTTCACCAATGGAATGTTTGCTACATTCTAGCAACCAGGTTCCATTTGTGTGTGGGCAGGCCAATTCCTTCCATTGAAGTGACTCTTCCGATCATGGTTATCCCATTCACAAAGAAAAGAGCAAAGTTTATATATCCAGACTGTAATTCTGTAAGTATCCCAAATACTTTGAAGTTAGCATACATTTGCCACTTGTGGGTGTTATATTCAATTTTATTCAACAAAAGTTCCATATTGCTGTATGTCTCCTTCATTTTAGTGGCATAAACTATGGGAACAGGAGGATATGCATCGCTATTGTGAAAGATTACCGCTTTCAGGCTAGTTTTGGAGCCACCAGCGGATAGTCACCTGTAGTGGCAACCCTACTACAAATAAATAAGTTCACCACACGAGGACAATTTTCTGACGCGCGCTACTGCAGCACTAAAAATCATAATTAGAAAGCACATGTAAGTTAAATCGTGCGCTTCAGCGGCGCTAGTGTACATAGTTAAGCTCTGATATGTAAATTGACATTGGCATGTAAGTTCAAGCGTGCGCTACAGCGGTGCTAATGTACATAGTTACGCTCAATAAACTAGATGGCACCACCGGTAGCTTGCGCTGAACGGTCGGACCATTACGTGACGGTTGCGAGTTGCAATAGAGAGGACTAGACAACTGGTTCCTCGCCTCGCACGATCTACAGCACACGCTACCGTGGCGCGAGTAATCTCAAACCAGAAACTCATCTTCCTGCATGCAACAACCTTTCAAACCTCGCTATCCCTCTCTTACCATCCATCCGTTGAGGTCTAGCTTCGCTGGTGTGACGGTCCCAGGTGGTGCTCGAGCCTCAGCAGATCTTCCTGCCAGTGTGCCTCGCACCATCATGCAGGAGCCTCACCGGCATTAGCTTGACGCCCTTGCGGAAGGGTGTGACGAACCCAGCTTGATCCCAGGCAGCCACCTCGCACGAGGAAGTCTCTCGTGCTGGAGAGAGCACGAGGTGCCATATCCAGCCGAGGGGTACTTATCTCGTCTCACTCATCCCTAGTATCGACACGCAGCCATGGACGTAGACAAGTCCACAACATCGTCATTCCACTGGTAAGTGTTTCATTCCCATGTGCATTAAATAGACCATTCACGTCATTGCAGTAACAGAGTGAGTCTTCCACGACAAGGAATGGTGCGAAGGCATTGACCATTCACCTGTCGATGTCCAAAGTAAGAATCCCTAGCATCATTGTCTAGTAAATTACAGTGTTTCAGACACGAAACCAAAAGTTCAGCTTGTGCCATAGAAAGATTCAGATCTCTAAAAAGAATTTTCAAATTATTTTGTACGGGGCAATGTGTGGTCATTTCTTCGTAATTGAAATCAGAGCATGCATTCTCCGTGTTTGCACTAGCTTCAGCCTGGGTTTCATTTTCGGATGACTATGTGTTTGGAGGAACGGCACAGGTAAGGAGAAACTGTACAATACAGGTCGAATAGCTGACTTGATGTAGGGATGCTTGATGTTCTTTCTATTTTTGCGCTTCTTTCCTGCTATTTTAACCATACAGAAACAGCAATCTTCTACGTGATTGGTCGTTCCCCTCCATACCATCGGATAGCAAACGACAGTGCAGCTTTACCTTTTTTCTTCGTCCAACCATTAAGACGGGACGAAGAGTTCACACAGACAATATGGAGTGCCTATTTTCGGTTCTGATTACCTAAATTTCATCCAAAATAAAGATCATACAGTTCCGTCACTACGGGTGTCACATGTCGTCTTCATGATTTAACAGGGTACTCCGCACAAATGTAGCAAAAGTTTATTGGGTAATTCTTTGAAATCTACTTCATTGCTTTTTATAACCATTCTTATATAATGAAGTGTTTTTAAAACTGAGGGTGCTGCAAAAACAAAATAATACTCGTGCTTAGGAGGTCAAAACGCATAAGAAACACCCATTTCCATTCTTGAAAATTGTTCATCGTAGACCAGTGTAATAAGGACAAAATCCATCGTTGGCCTATGAAAACTTAGTTCCTAACTTACTTTTTGTAGTAGTATGAAGCACGTAACGTTTTTATCTGCTTGCTGTGGTTCATTTGTTGTAATTCTTGGAAATACTCGGAAGCTTTCACGGCCGGAGTCAGAATTATAGCTAGATATTTCTTTCGGGCTTAAAAGCTGTGGTCTGCTGGAGTTTAGAGGTCCAGACGTTTCGTCCACACCTGCGGTGGACATCATGCAGAGAAATCGCGTAAACCATTCCGCAATCAGAGCGGAGAAGCCCCGCCCACCTAACACACACCTCCACCTGAAGCCGAGCCAATCCCCTGTGAGTGGCCCACATATAAATACGGCATCTCCACAGTGATTCTGTTGTAACTGAACCTTCTCCGCGAAGACTAAGACCACGCCACCCATGATGTCCACTGCAGGTGTGGACGAAACATCTGGACCTCTAAACTCTAGCAGACCACAGCTTTTAAGCCCGGAAGAAATCTCTAGCTATAATTCTTGAAGGTACTGTTTCCTCTTTTTATATTTACATTTAAAATTTTATTTAGAAGTGCTGTCGCTTTTCATAAGTAACACCACGAGCGATTGCCAATTTATCTGGAGAATTTGACTAACGAGTTACTTTTATTAGGACTATTTCACGGATTAAAGGATGCTATAGCCTATGGAATGTTATTTAAATGCTGTACTGTAAGTACTAACTTCTTAAAAGAAACATGTAGCAGACATACATGCATCAGCGTCAATTGGCACGGCCTACGAGATTATCATATTGATGCTCCAATCTTTTAAGATGTTGGCAATGTCAAGAGTTGGAGTATCTGCTGTTAATTCCTAATTTCGTTCATTACAAAATTTGTCAAACTGATCCCAAACATATTTCCTGTCGTATTACGTTTTCTGAGGTTTCCCTCTTCTAGTTTCTGACACTTGAATAGCGGCTGTGTAGTGTCAAGTTACATAAGCTGCTGCACATCTGTGGCACAGTGCAGCTAGATTCTCTAACCTGATTATAACACAAGAAAAGCAGAGTATGGATAATTAAAATTCAGAGGTAGTGATAGTGAAATCTGATCAATTTTTCTCGAATGAAGGTTGTGATTTGTTGAAATTGGAAATTGTTATGCACATGATTGGTTGATTTCAACCAAATCAGGTATGAGTGGAATAGTCATTTTAACATCTACCTGTACAACTACATGAGATTGACTAAATTTAAATGTATTAGGATGTGCACTAACACAATGCTTCTTAAAATGTGAGTGGAAGTTCTGTAGGCCTCTGATGAGAAAACGTCTAAGAGATGTTCTCTCTCTGGAAGTGAAAGAGGGACGCAGCATGTGGCAGCTCATGATGATGTCATAAACAGGTGTACTATCTACATTAACTAGTGTGTTCCTCATACGAAAATGTGGCTGAAGTAATGTATTTGATAAGAACAGTCCCAGCATTTTGTGAGAAAGATTGCGGCTAGAGTTTCAACATATCAGCCGGAGTTAGAACTCTTAGAAATCATACACTCTTGTGCTTCTAGTGCTGGGATACTAGCGTTGCACCATCGCAACACATCCTTTACACGAGAGGAACACGGTAGGTACAAAATGAACAGTGCGCTAGCTATGTAGGAGTAAGTGTTAATAGCTAAGCCGGATCAATCAGTGCTGGAAACGCACACGGTAGGTAATATGCAGCCCCCTCAGTAGGGGAGGTGAAATCCGTTGGGGTAGTTGTGGCTTTTTGACCGTGAACCATATTTGCGCAGCTTATTAACGTAGGATATGAAATTATGATTCGATTAGAGTTATATCAACCATAACATTTCGTCAGTAACAGTTCCCCAGTTCTGAGCTGTAACTCTTAAGGCTGAAAGCATAGGATAGATATCAAGCACAAAACAACCTTATCGGTCCGGAGTTCAATCCTTTTTAGGTCAAATTGGCACGTACGTGAACAGCACAAAAACAATCTTAAGTAATATCGCCTATAGGAGACAGAAGGGACTGAGGAGGTTTGGAATAGAAGTGCGAAAGTACAGGAGAACGGTAAACTTTTGACAATTCAAATGTATGAACATTTTCTGGAGTTCTGCACGATATTGAATAACCTATGCATGAGTGTTAAACATAAACGAAAGCTATGACACAACTATTCAGCATATTAAAGAATTAGAAAACAGTTGTCGTTAGATTTGGAGAAGTATTGTCTCACATGACAGGTATTTCAAAGAGTTCTCCATTAAAATAAAGAGATACAGCCCCGAAGAATCGCTCTCAGCTCGTAAAAGCCAAGTTGATATCGCCAGACACCATTGTGGGCAAGGAAACAAATATATTATGTTTCAACTTTATCACCTACCTATACTAGATAACCAAAGTATTGTATTCCACACAAAAATTGGATATCGGGATTTCGGGAAATCCTCTTCATTTAAAAGAAAGGGGTTTTACTATATTGTATAACCTGTAAACCGTAAGATATTGGCAAAAAATTACCACACAGGCAGCCTAAATATCTTTAAATAGATCCCCTGAATAAAAACAGCACCTTCAGAACAAGGAGTGGGTGTGTGCATGTGTGCTTTTAATACTATAACTTAAAAACGAAAGATCGAATAAATACCAAAGTTTGTATTTAAGTTCAGTAACTTCCAAAGACATAACTCAAAGTATTTTAAGAAACTCTCCCACTCCAAACTGTTCTTTACATGGAAAATATTTCGTTATTTCTTATTTCCTCAAAAACGGCTCCTGTAATTAACTTTAGAATGCCCTATATTTAAGGTACTTATGTACATGGGAGGAGGGATAGCTTGTGAAGTCCTCGTCATTCGAAAACAATTTTGTATAACTGGTTAATCATTAGAGACAGACAAAGAATTGACTGCACAAGAGGCATATATCTCTTTAGAGTACACTATTTACTTTAAATAACTTTACCGTGACATCAACAATTTCTAAAATATCTGCTTTTAATTTTGCAATATTATATCATCATTTGAAGTAGTGTCATTAAGTTGTTTCTCACGATGTCATAAATAGAATGTGGTATTTCAAGGGCAACATATATTCGTAATTACCCGCTTTTAAACACTTGATTCTGAATTTGATTTCTCTATGCCAATTCTACCTACAACTATGGAACTTAAAAGCATCACATAACGACCCGGCTTTAAAAGAATTGTTTAACATTGCAGCCTATTTTAACTCTCTAGTGTCTACAAATAAATTTGGAATTTTATTAAGTAATTACTTCTGCCAACGCCTGAAGTAGATAGTAAGAGTAGTTTCTAGAAAAATGGGCAAAGAAGGTAATTTGAATCTATAGCAGTTTGGATATGCTGTCAAATTAGATCAGCGATGTCCAAACTTTGCGAAATACGGGAGGTTGGATTTATCTCCTTTCACTATACGTGGACATTGCCGCTGCATTGTGTTGACCCGGGCATATCAACAAGCAGAGCTGTTGTTTTTGTAGACCAATTCAAAGCGTTCTGCATTGAGACCTTCACTTGTTCCCATATAAAACAAGCTAACGCATGCGTGAATATGTGAGCCATCTATTAATTTCGGCCCACGAAATGTTTGGTCCCTCCGATAAAAGCGTGAATACAGGAAGATAAATCATGTTGGAAAACGGTTTTACCATTCAATTATTGGCAGAATGTGTCTCTATGGAATCGCTCGGGTTCGTGCAGGATGGAGCCCACCCACACGTTGCAAATACTGTTATCGATTGCCTGCGTTGGTGGCCAAGTTCACCATTTTCGATCAAAGTTTCACCATGGTAAAATACTGACTTTACCGCAATGAACGGCCAGTTGTTGTTGTAGTGTTTAACGCCCGCTTTTACTACTACGGCACCGCAGGCGGTGACACTGATGATACATGAAGATGGAGCACCGGTGGAATGAGATGGCGGGGGAAACTGGAGTACCCGGAGAAAACCCGCCCTGACGCCGCTTCGTCCACCACGAATACCACATGCGGGTCCCTGGGATCGAACCCGGGCCGCCTGAACGGCCAGTGATGGTGCATCGACGACGGCAAAAGTTTATCGCGGAAATCTGAACAGCTGTGAACGGCCAGCTTTCGTTGATTATCACCCACTCCACATGCGTTGTAATTTTAAAATGATGGAACGGTATAGGTTAGAATTCCTGACAAATATAAAGTGACCATTTTCTCCAAAGAAGGTATCGTGAGAAAGTTAAGATATGTCTAATACTTTGTAGTTGTTAATGCCTTAGGGCTTTTTGTGCGACTTAAACTTTCTGATCTAAAAGGTAGCGTAAACCCAAAGAACTATGGCGTTATATTATTTGAAGCATAGTCCTAGAGCAAGGCGGAAATTAGGGAAACGAACAGATTTAATAGATTTAATGCCATTAGTCCATTAATTGAACATATATAAGAATCCGATAACTTAGCAAACCGAAGATAGAAGTTGTCGTTGCGGTGTAGGAGTAGCGCATGCACCTCATAGGGATACAAGAGGTTGTGAGTTCAAATCTTCTCTGTTGACAATATTTTCTTATTTCCGTCTCTCTCTTTCAGAAGGCGAGTGCCAACTAAGCTAAATAGAACTTAACAAGCGTGAAAAGAAAGGGAAAAAATATCCAAATTTTTGAGCCTATTGTTCTACTCAATTGTAAGACTGCCTTTACCAGCGTGTCCATCCAAGGAAGTTATTGCCTTTAGCTATTGACTTCTAAGCTTTATTAAAGGGTGTATGTTAAATTTAGCCACGTATCTAAGTGCTTCATGTTTCGAGAAGCTTGTGACACGTTTCCTTTCTCCATTGCTCGCCGAACAAGTACAAGCATCTGTTTCAGCTAAGAGGTAGTAGAACAAGTGAAAAAGAGAAGGCGCGATTTACTTCCGGGTTTGCTCGGCAGAGTTTACCTTTCAATAAACGGTACGCCCAACCAAGGTGAGCACCTGCCAGCTAAACTGAGGTGAACACTGAGTGTTTGATGATTATTCTGGTCAAATTCTTACCGCGGTAAGCTGAAGGTCCCTGAAGATTTTGTTAAACGAGAACGTTAACACGGCCATAGATTTTTATGTTCATCTCATGTGGCATCGTTTTCCTGAAAGAAATGAGGTGGGCAAAATGAAGCCGGCTCGTTCATCCGTGCGATTTATTTTTGTGGGGATTCTTAAAGCAGAAGGAATTTCAAAGGAGGCCAGAAAATGTAATGCAGAAGAAAGCCCAAATAGTGGAGTTCTTCAGTGGACTATCTGAAGGTGTGGTGACAAAGCGAAAGGTTCGTTTGTAGGAGGTAGTGAGACAGAGAAGGAGAACATGTTATTCACTAGGGACACTTTTCCAGACCAGGGTGAGCAATTCTGTACCATTGCTGTACCACTTTAATACAGATAACTGTGTGTTATATACAAGGTGTTTTGTCTAAAAGAAATAGCTATAACTTGTGAACTAATGCGAATCTGAGATGAAACCACATGCTACAAATAGTGAAAACCGAGATTTTTAAACTCATGGTTCCTTATGCTTCATTAACCTCCACATGGCTGCCATTAGTGGCACGCTAAATGTCCAACCGGTATTCAATATCGACCCATGTAGGTATGAAGTATCTGTGGTACAACATTGTCGACAAGAGCATAAATTCCTTGTCGTAAGCCTGCCAAGTCACCTACTGGTGCCCTGTAGACCTTATCCTTAACAAATCGCCACAGGAAACAATCAGGTGGTGTCAGATCTGGTGATCTAGCAGGCCATGTGATGTACGGTGGTCCTCTCCCGGGGTGATCCATCTTCCAGAGAAGTGTCTGTCCAACAATGTCCGTATGGACTACACTGTTCTAAACTTAACAACTCCAATGGGTTAAAACTCCCCAATTTCCTCCTTTCAATGCTACCAATGTTATCCCATTTGCATGCATAGTTTTGAAATTATAAACGTTTCTTTTATTATACGTACAAGCAGAACACAGTATATGGAAAACAAATGAATGGCATTTCGCGCACCGCCCCTACATGTGAAACTATTTCTGCAAACGTTTATAGAGCAATTCCGCGAATATGTCATACCGAGTGTTAAAATTTGAAATCAATGTTTCACTTTTTTTACTGAGGAAAGATGATGCTAGATACTCCAAAGTATCTTATGAAGTGAAAAATAAATGTTTTTCACGTGAATATGGGTTCAAATTTCACTTCTTACCCACATATTTCCAAAACACTAAAAATAAGCGTGAATAACGGTGATTTTCATATCAATATTTCAGGAGCTATGTACAACTGTTTTAATTTTTTTTCGATGTACATCACACAATGACTCTTCATCTTCAAAGCGTGTATATGGCTAATAATTTTCGACATTTATAAATAATCCTTAGAGCCTGTTTAGTTATTACTGTGTGTCGATGTCAGTTAGTCACGGTAAATAAGGATAAAGTTCTCTGCACGGAAAAGTCATAGACTGAAATAAATATCCTTTTGGATTCTGCGTCATTACAATATAACAAATAAAAAAGTATCAGAAAGTTTTCCTCTAAAATAATTCCCACAAAACACGTGAGTAACGGACAATTGGTGCTGGCGCCCTGTGGTCGTCATACGCGTACAGTGTTTCTGAGACTTCAGTCAGGATAGACGTATCAGTCTGTTTCTGACTCCATGGCTAAAACACCAGCCCAAAAGACAACGTGAATACAAACAACGTCTGAAGAAGCAAGGCAGTTATGCACAATGGAAGGAAAAAATAAAAGTGACTATGAGGAAAGGAAGAGCAATACTGAAATAAACAAAACAAGGAAGAGAACACCTCAAGTCTGAATAAGGAGACATAAACAAGCACAGCGGGCAAGACAGAAGATAAGAGACCAAGAAGGGATTGATAAGGATACTCCATCAACATCAGCGGGTTTCAAAAGCAGACAGCATTTTGGAAAGTGCAGAAAACGTGTTGAGGAAGCATTGCCGCAATCTCCACGCAAAAGAAAAGAAATGATTCGTAAGTTAGCAGTTGAAGAGGGATTACATGTTGTAAAACCAAAGCATTCTGTCCCGGTATCAGGAAAACAACTATCAGAGGAACTTAAAAGTGCAATCATCAAGTTCTGTCAGGATGATTCAATATCTTACCAAGCTCCTGAAAGAGATGATTTTATTGAAATCCATGTTCAAGGAGAAACAAAAGAAGTTCGCATTAGGTATCTAGTGGTAACATTAAAAGAAGTACATGCACTCTTTCTAGAAGATCGAGAAGAAATGTCCGTGGGGTTGACAAAATTTGCTGAATTACGCCCTGCTCACGTGCGTTTTCAAAGTCAGATCCCACATAATGTGTGCACATGCATTATACATGAAAATACGAAGTTTCTTCTCAAAACATTGTGTAAAAATCACGTACTCACTGAGACTGAATTTCGTAAGTTCATAGCACAAGTGGTTTGTGATCAGAAATCGAGTGAGTGTATGCAGGGAGGATGCTCCAACTGCCCGGGATTGAGTGAAGCAGACATTTCGGATGAACTCGCTAATTCTCCATGCGAATGGAAACTGTGGAGTTCACGTAATGGAAGAATGGAAATAGAAGTTAAAAAGGGATCTGTAAAAGACTGCATTGAAGAACTGACCCATTGCCTGCCACGTTTCTTAAATCACGTTTATGTAAAAAGACAGCAATCCGAGGCCTTTAAGAAGGCTGGGGAAAATGTTGCAATTAGTGAAGCTGTGATACAGATCGACTTCTCTGAGAACTACACATGCAAGGAGCAAAATGAAATTCAAGCTGCCCAGTGGAACAATACACAGATCTCAATATTTACTGCTGTTGCCTGATATAGGAAAGGAGATATTGGTGAAATTCAGAAACAATCTTTTGCTTTGGAGTCTGATTATGTATCACATGGCAAATATGCAGTTGATATTTGCTTAAGGAATATATTTTCGATAATATTGGATATTGTTCTGAATCTTGAACTTTTGAAAGTGTTTTCTGATGGAGCTGCTAGTCATTTTAAGCAGAAATACACATTGAGTCATGAGACATATCTTTCCGAAGTGTTTGGAATCCAAATTGAATGGCACTTCTTCGAATCCTATCACGGAAAGGGGGCAGTAGATGCGATTGGAGGACAAGTGAAGAGGATGGCATGGACAGCTGCGAAAGCAGGAAGCAGGATTCAGAGTGCTGAAGAATTTGTTAATACTGTTAGAAAGAAAACCAAATTATGTCTTCTTGAGGTTTCTCTGCCTGAAATTGAAGAAGCAAAAGAATTTCTCGACAAAAGATTTGAACGTATTTCACCTATGCCATTTACTCAGCGGGTTCATTATGTGAAAGTATTAGGTTTAAATGTTGTGGAATATGCTTTTCTTTCATGTGCGGAAAGTGTCAGAATGATGCACAACTTTCGGGAATAAAAACAGTGTAGTGATATGCGCGTGTAGTACGAGGCTACTGCATTTAGCGTTCCTACACTATAAGGAGTCCAATCCAGAGTGTGTTACAGGTATGTGCTGTGTGCTGTGCTCTCATGTGTCGTCTTTGTTATGGTTTTGAGTCAGCTTTTTATACTTGCAATGAGGTAACTGTGATAAGAAGTGAGAGCTGCCAACATGTTTATTCTGTTTATGTTGCATGACATTAATGCTTCTCCAAAGGATATGATTATTGTCAAAACGATAAATACAATTACACACCTGTGTGTATTACATGTATGTAACGTATAATACGTATCACTGTGATTTACCATATGTTATACTATGTAAAACAAAGGCAAGGTATTACAATTTTCGCATATGTCAGTAAGTCACAAACTCATGTCAGTTAGTCACGCTGACCTTTGAATAAATATCTCCAGATGAGAATAACATACCAAACCTTTTTTCAGGTCATTTGAAAGCTTAGAAGTTCCTCTCTGAAGTGTTTTTTCAGAACAAATCAAATAAGAAAACTTTCAGAGAAAACGGAGGACAAACGTTTCAAGTTTGACCTGCAGTTGACAAAAATGTCAGTAAGTCACGAAAAGTTTAGCGCTCATTATTAAATAATTGTTTCACTTTTTTAAGGTTTTTATCTTTCATATCACAACCGCCAATATATTCTCTGTCATCGTATGTCGTTAAAATAACATTTTTACACCTATATTGGCCATTAGACAGACATTTTAAGAAGAAAATGTAGTGTAAATGTCAGTTAGTCACACGCGGAATTGCTCTATATCGATTGCAATGAATAAGATGGAAAAATAATATTTTATAAGAATAGCTCTTAGAAGTGAAAGTGGCTAGAGAAAAGCATGTGAATGCAACACAGCAGCTTTTTCCATTTTTGCAAGGCAGTGAGTCACTTTGTGTAAAATGTACCGAAGTTTTACGGATCTGGCCAAAACTCATATCAAAAATTCTCCTTTAAATACAGAATATATGCAATCCCTCTAGATGAATATGATATGGAAAACAAATAATGCAATTAATGTCAGTGGCCAATATTATAAAAGATGAAGTCGAATTAATGTTGAAGATACAATGGCATTCAAACTAAGCGCGGAGTGATTCAAAACATACATGTGTTGGTGTGTTGTCTGAACAACTTGCTGCTTCTTAAAGATGCTGCAAGAAGGTGAAGCTAAATTTTATGTTTGGACCGGTGAAAAATAGCGAGGCAAGTACATTGCTTTGCACATTACAGTTTCATTTTCGATAACATATCTGCTCATGTAACAATATTCAGGCATTGTGACAACTTTTATTTCCAAGTACTTTCATTTTAAAAGGAAAATCACATTCGTTACCCTTAATAGCTGTCATTTCTTGAGTAAACTACTACTGCTTGTAACACATCTGCTGGATTCATTCATAAACGTTGCCCTGACCCATTTATATGTTTGACCCCGTGTGGCGCAGTTCAGTTTATTTGACCGCACCACATTAAATAGTCCCGCTCCTTTTGCACAACATATTCCATTTAACAGATGGGATTACTCCATTGGGTTGGGATCTGGAGAATCTGATCTAGCAGCCACTCACTTTTCTTTCTTTACCGTTTCATTCTCGGTCTGTCAAATAGCCCTATAAGTAATTCTAACTCCCCTAAAGCGCACACACACATGAATACAATCCTTAAAAATATGCTTTAGACGTGGGCACTAAGGTACTCAAACATCCGTTTCCTGTCAAATCTGGATATCGACGTTTAGACTGAAGGTAATATTTCGTCTAATATAGGTGCTGGTAGATTGTATTATTGTCACCATGGACGTCGCGAAGGGGAGGGGGGGGGGGGGGACGCGGCCCCCCTTGGAAATTAATGAATTTATTGTGCAATCATTACTATTAGACTGTTGTTTTAATTTCGATGTAAAGAACCGACTTTATTTAACACAAATTAATACGCTTATCCGCAACAAATTCCATAACTCATATCTTTTACAGTTTTTGGCAACGAATAATCAATTAATATTGTTCGATTGCGGGCCACAAATATGCGCCCCCCTGAGAAAAGTCTGCCGACGCTCATGACTGTCACAAGACTTTGAGACAATTATTGTGCTATTTGCAGACTGTAGCGAGTCATCAGGCTCTTTTTGTTGCCATTCTCAGCTAGCTGATTAAATGTTTGGTTTTTAAGGAACTTTGGAAGAAGATGGATATATTCTGGTAAAACTATGTGACACGATGATCCCAATTTGTGTCACCGGAAGGATAATAATAACAAAAAATAAAATAAATAATAAAATAAATAATAAAAAAATAAATAATGATGATGATAATCATCATCATTATTTATTTTTTTAACTACAATTGCGTGCCTTTCGAAGCGTATGTATGTTACGTCATCTTATTAAATCTCTTTGTTTTTTCCCGCTTTATCATGTTACTGTTGGTTTATGTTTCACTAGGGTTCCCGACTTCAAACACCGTTTGCTTCTCATATCCGCTGCCTACTAAATGGCTGAAATAATACTATGTAAGAATAGAGGTGTACCCCAATACTTATAACAATAGTGTTGCAAGTGCAGGGCTATCGCAAAACTTTCCTCTAAATGTTATTCTTCCTGAGCGTTCTCTGACATATCATCGTCAATGAATCCACACCGGGTTACAAAATCTTAACTTATTTTTACCATTTTACACTATAAAAACAGACGGTCATTTATGGCCCGGCCACCAATGGCGTGTATGCGGGTCCGCTTCCACTGCAGTGTCATCGGTATTGTTCCGCTAGCTCACTATAGCGGGGAATGACTCGCCCAAGGCTGGGCTGATCGGCCGTGAATGTCCGCTGCCAGTTTGTCTTCTGTTTATGTTGTAAGGACTAGAGTTTGTTCCTTTTGGATCTTAATAACACAGCTTATTCTAACATCTGTGTTGTGTGTGAAGTGCTTCGTAGTATTCTTATTATTGTTGCTGTTCTTGTATTTTTGTTAGTTCACCGAAATATCTACAACAAATTAACGTTTGAGCAAATGATGTTTATTTGACAATACATTCCTAAAAGCTGAATCATGTAGACAGGTGTGTGAGGCAATTTGAGGATTCGGCTTCTGGCTTTACAGCACCGAATAGAAATACTCCCAGATGTCTGATTAACAAGTTTATGACAACGATATCGCTAAATGCTAAGCGCCTCCATTCCCCACATCTTACTGTGTGTAACTTTTGTGAGGAACCCTAAAAATAAATTTTAAATTAAGAATCCGCACATTATATACGAACTTAAAGACCATATTTTAATTGAAGTAAGGAACATTACGTAAGAACGTGTAAATGAATATTTCAACTGAAGATGTCAGAAATATGTGAAAGCAGATGGGCACCACCTACACCGCTTATAACAAGGTTAGTATATATTCTACTTTTACTCAACGCAGGAGAGTGGGTGAGTGAGTGTGTGGTGTTTAAGGGCCCGTCGACAACTTGGTTATTAGACCCCGAACGCAGGAGATTTTGAATAATAAAAGCACCAATCTACTTCTGTTAATCATTATAAATATTGAAGAAATGCTTTCAGTACACATTTAGCTCATCTTGGAATAAAGCGACAATATACTTCTGAGCGTATTGCTTGGTACCCAAGAAAAACGAATAATGAATTTTCGGAAATGGCTTAGGCTACAGAACAGTTTATTTAATATAAACTGTAGATTTTGCAAATTTACACTTTTCGTCCCGTAAGACTATGTTTATCTCCTAAGGCTTCCAAATGGTGTATAGTTTAATACCACGAATGGCCGAAGTGATTAAGACACGGGCTTGTGAAGAGAGGTTCGCGCTTCAAATCTCACCCAGACAGTCCTCCGGGCTTCCTTAAGTCCTCATAACTGGCAAATGCCGGAGATACCCTAAACGTAGGCCTGGAAAGTTTTGTTCCCAATTAGCCGTGGTCACTGTAGCGTATGTTTGGCGCTGCGCCATGTAGAGGGTCACGGGTTCGAGACCTACCTTGGGCCTGAGTGTTTATGTACTGTGTATATGTGTGACAAACAGAAAACAGCCGGTAAAATAAACCAGGGAAACAAGAAAACATCAAAGACACCAAAAAGAAAAAGAAAAGAAAGTATTACACATACATAGTGGGTGGAGAAAGTGTTTATTTTAAAAACATTTTGACAATACATTATCATACGCAGCATCAATGTCGAACGCTTAAGTGCCCTACGTAGTAAGAAAGGACGTTAAATATTAAAGACACACGCACATACACACACAGACACAGACACATCGCATTTTAGAGCATTGTTTCTCCGAAAATATGTGAAAGAAATATATTGAAGCTTATTTATACGAACTGCGAAAAAGTAATCTCAGCAAGGTAGGTAATACTTTCAGCATACTGATACTTTTAGCGTAGTTTGTTTTCTATAATTTGGATAAAAGCTACTCGTTCAGTGTTAGAACACAGCACGTTGTACACTGCTCAGCATGTTTTATACCTCGTCTAAAAATATGCTGTTGATATTGTGCGTGACCATAACGTTGTGATGCAGAAGTGTAAGTTTGCTGATGGAAGTGCCCCGGTGGATTGACTGCGGACATAGCCTCACCGCAAAAACAAAAAGTGCACCACTTGTGTGGCGCGAAGGCTTCCTGTGATGGAGGAGCAAGGTTACGATTGAAAACACTTTTGCCAGCAGCAAGTTGTAGCCAACCAAGAGGGGTGGAGGGGGGACTGGTTTCCTCGTCTCTCTCCCACCACAACAATCGTAAAAGCTGTTGCTTCTCCTCAAGATGTCACCGTATTCTATCGTTTCGCAGCCAGTGATCTTGTGCTCCTCTCACGAGGTGTTCGCACAACGTTTGTATCCCAGCATTGCTACCATACGAGCCTATAAGTGGCAAATTATCAATTTAAAAATATAAAATAATAAATTGCCGTTTAAGGGTTTATTAATTCCAATCCCTGGACATGTGTACTTACGGTTATAAGTCGTCCTTGGGATACCTATCTCAGATGTGAGATTCCCTGGAAGTGTACCGGGAAAAATACGAATCCGTTGGGAATTTAAAGTCATACTGGCAAGTTGGCCATGGTAGCTCAGTGGTTAGAGCAGCCGCGCCTGAAGTGGAAGATCCGTGGTTTAAATCCCGGCAATGGCATTGAATGCTTCAGTCTTAATTCTACCTCTCAAATAAGAGCCTAAGCCTTGTTGACATGCTGGAACCCTAGCCATAATCTTTCTCAGAAAACGCTAGTTGTTCATGTCACACACATTCCTTACAGTCACATTCACGCGAGAGGAACACTAGTTAATGCAGATCTATTTATGACGTTGTCGTGAGCTGACATATGCTACTGTTCCTCCTTTCCCCTCCGGACAACAGAACACCCCCTCAGACGTATTCTCGTTAGAGTTCTACAGTAAGGAAGGATTTAAACGTGAGAACGGGTTAATGTGAGCAACACCTTGCAAACCTTAATGTGCTGTTAAGTTTTTAAGATGTAGGTAGGTGACGCATACAGAATTACCAGAACGGAAAGCAATCCGTTTGAAGCATACCACAGGGCAGGATTAAAAGGCAGTCGGATTTGATAACACTTTATTTTTGTTCGTTCCATTTGTACGCCACCTTTAACATCCCGTGTCATATTGGCGGCTTTGCCTTGGCAATGATCTTCACCCGCTTACAGTGCATTAATCTTAGGTAGTTTTACATTTTATTGCATTAAACTCACAAATACACTCACACCCACATTCGCACTTCCAGACCCTATGAAGGATAAAGAAGATCCCATTAGGCGGAAATCCAACCCGAGCAAAAACACCAGTGATCCAGAAGCAGAGAAGCGAGTACAAAAACTACATATAACAACACAATAACAGTTAATGAAAACGATTTTACTTCACCTCGTAATTGCAATGGAGAGCTTAAATAAATACTCCTTTTTTCCATTAAAGTTTACAGGTCATTTATTAACACTACGTTATTCGCATCGGCAAACATTTGAGTAGTTAACCGTCAAACATGTACAAAATGGTTGCCCGAACTACATTTTTTTACCCTAATGTTTTCTAGGTCATTCACACACATTAACCGTTAGAAACAATACAATATAGTATCTAAGTTAATGCATATTTGTTTGGTTGTGTAAATATATGTTTACATGCTGTTTTCAGTTACATTATAATAAGGTATATAAATACAGCTCCAAAATGTAGCTTCTCGACGTACTGTCATAACTCATAAGTAATACGTTTTTATTTCTTTTTATTGCTGGTGCAAAAAATGCACAAAAGTATTTATGACGAAAATTACCCAGTTTAATATGCCAGATTTTTATTTTTAACAGCTTTTCTCTTCAGTTCTGCAAATTGTTGATACATTGCAACGAGCGGGATGGCTCAGGCGGTGACGTCTGGAGGTCGCAGGTTCGATCCCCGTGGCCGACTTTCCTGACCCATGGGACTTTTTGGAGGTTTCCCCGGGTCGCCAGGCGAATGCAGGGAAGGATTTCCTGTCCTTCCATTTCGTTACATTAATCATTTCACCCTTCACCCCGTTAGATTTCCTTCAGGATTGGAAGCGTCGGCGAGCGTCGCGGAAGCAGCACGGCAGGGGAACAAATGCGCTCTGGAAATCTCGTCCCCAGGTTTGAAATGCGAGCCACTAGTTTCCGCCCCCCCCCCCCCCCGCTATGGAATGATACAAGCCCGGGGGGAGGGGAGCTAAGCCAGCTTCCGCCGGGGTGCTTCTAACTGGGAAAATGTAGGGACCTTGCCACCTGCTCTGTCGTGGTAACGTTGCAGCCGTCCTTAGGACCCATTGGCCTCATCCATCCTCCCAGGGGTGTCCTATTAGGGGCATAGGCACAAAAGATCGCCAAAGTCCTCCTCCACCAGTTCTCATTGAGTCGTTGTTGACACATTGCCGATCTAATACCGCTTGAACTATCATAGTAAGATTAATTTGCATTGATAGGCAGCTCCTACCATGGAGTTCCAGACATGAGTAAATTTATTTTATATTTTCTTTGTTATTTTTTTTTTTTTTTTTTTTTCCGCGGGTGTACATAGGTGGTGGAGAACGTAAATTTGTGGTTAGAAACGGATACATCCTGATGCATGCTTTTGTTTAGTGACAAAGTCACCGAATTTGAATGAGCACCTTTAGCAACTAGATGGTAGTAGAGTGTGCTGGATCATTTCTGTCACCAGCTGGTACAAAATCATTCTTGTGTTATTACTTAGGGCTATATTTGCGATTATACTTGCATAAAATGTCTAAATATTCTTTGTATCTAGTAAACTTTATGTCCACAAATCTTTATTCTGCAGATGAGTAATATGAATTAAATACACCATATTGATGGACAGCTATAAGCCCGTGTGTAATTGGTAATGTGGGTATCCAATTTCTAAACTGCCCAACTGTCACTTAATAACTTAATTCAATTTTCCCTGAGACTTCGCCGAGCTCACACTGTTAGTTTGCTATTGTGAACTATGGCTATCGCAAAATTTAATAGCGCGTGGCTCGATACAAAATCCAATCCCATGCTTCCCACGCCTTGTGGTGTTGCATAGTTAAACACGCTATGAAATAATGCTGTAAAGCCGGTGATATAAATTTAATATCATTTGCACCCACAAAATTTATTTCCACAGCTGGAAAAAGAACAGTAATAGTCAGCTATCAGCTATCATAATTCCACTGCTCACCTTCATTTCAGTTTTCATATTCTCTTCGCTTTCTGCCGCGACGTAGCGGCGTAACGAAATTCCCCGGATGAAGCATCTTGTTGCTGCCGATTCACTCGCTGGGGAGGCGCATACAAGACATTTACTCACTGCACGTCACTACAGCCGTCACAAACTCGCTCGGAGAACAGCACTTTTTGTCGCACTCGCTATCTCGCCGACTTACTCAGTCACTAACTAACAGACGTACTCAAGGACTTGTTTTGTTAGAGCGCTCACTCATACAGCCGTTGCACAGTTCCACAACGTTCAAGAGAGAGAAGCATCCAGAAGGTTTCAGTCATCTGACGATAGTGCTTATTGTATTTACGACGGGCGAGCGCGCAGCTTGTCTGTTTACAGTTCCGACTGCCCGGCGCTAACCTTGGGCGATAGTCGCTGTGTCACAATATTAATCAGTACGATTCCGTTATAAAATTCTGTGGTTAGATAAAGAAAAGGACGTCTATGAGTGCGATTGTATTGGCTGGTTCAGCCTTGTAGATCTTGAGCAAGAGAGAACAGTTCGCAATGGGAATGGCGGGAGGGATGAATTTAGAACAAAACTGTCCTCTTATGGTATTTATAAGTGAGTTATAATTATGGTAGCCGCAAAATTTAATGACGGCTGATAGCTGACTATTACTATTCTGTTTCCTGTTGTGCAAATAAATGTAGTGGGTGCAAATGATATTTATATCACCGGTTTTACAGCGTGATTTCACAACGTATTAAAAGTGTACGACACCACAAAGCGTGGCAGGTCTATGATTGGAAGTTGTATCGAACCACCCTACATTAAATTTTGCGTCAGCCATAGGTATAAGCTGTTTAGGACATGTTATATTTTTATCCAGCTACTATTTTACCCATAAAATGAATTTAAATCCGAACTAGATATTTCTAGTGATATTTAGATTGATTTTACTGGGTGGGACGGCTCAGGCGGTACCGTCTGTGGCCCAAATCTGGGAGGTCCCGGGTTCGATCCCCGCGGCCGACCTTCCTGACCCATGGATTCTTTTGGAGGTTTCTGTGGGGCGAGGCGAACGCTGCGAAGGATTTCCATATACTGCGAACTTCCCGTCCCTCCACTTCGTTGCATTGATCATCATTTTACCCTCCATCCCGTTAGATTTCTTTCTCGGTTGGAAGCGTCGGCGAGCGTTACGGCAGCAGCACGGCAGGGGGAAATGGTGCGCTCTCGAAGTCTCGTTCCCTGGTTGGGAAGGGGGCACTACCAGTTTCCGGGCCCCCCATGGGATGGTACAAGCCCGAGGGGGAGGGGAGTTCGCGCCCCCCTTGGGAGTACAAACCCAAAAGGGTGGGAGGGGAACCGGGCTGAGCCAGCCTCCGCCGGGGTGCTTCTAACTGGGAAAATGTAGGGACCCTACCACCTGCCCTGTAGCGGCAATGTTCCGGCCACCTTAGGATCCATTCGCCTCATCCATCCTCCCGGGGGAGTGACCTGTCAGGGGTATAGGCATAAAAGATCATCTTTCGCTAGCGGTGCTATGTCCCCCTCCGTGAGTTGCCATTGAGTCATAGAGTCACTGACTGATTTTAGTGGCAATATTTTTGCATATTTAGGTATTTTTCTAGTTTAGGTCATATTTTGGTTATGTTTTGGTCATTTGTAGGGTTGAAAAATACATGTCCGTTATATTTCACGAAAGATGTAATAAAATTCAGATAATATTATTGAAATTAAGTAAAATATATCATTTTCTGTTTATCAGTTCTTAGAAAAAAACTTGCTCATATTTTGGTTTTAGTGTACATATGGAAGGTTGATGAACGTGATCGTATATTGTAATCCTAACAAAACAGGAGAATTAAGCTAAGTGTGTAAGAATTTGACCTGTGTTTAATATAAACGTACAGGTACTAATTTCTTATTTCTTTTACAGGAACAAGAACATAATTTAAATTACTGTCCTAATCCTTGATTCATACGGTGAATAAGAAATAAAGCGTGGTAGTGACCCGTATACAGACCTTCCAAAACATACCTATGAAATATTACAGAAAACACTTGTATGAATGGTAAAGAAGTATTTTAACCTGTAATATAGCTCTTCTATCATTAAAAAAATACAGCATATTAATATGTATGATCTTTCTTTTTATGGTTATATTCTAGTCGTTTTTAGGGTCATATCTGTCTGCATACTTCTTACCTTCTGAGGTCCTAAACGTGCTAACCCTGGTTAACCTTGCTTTCTTGCGCACAGTTGTGTTCTCTTGTGAAACAGATGCCATGCGGACGGTTTACGCATGCTTCTAAATGAAAGCGAGGTTTTAATAACGATAGAAAGCAGTGTTAGTATTCTCCAGGAAATAAACTTTCAGGTCTTCCGTTAGGGTGTCTCTGGGACGGCCACTTTTCAGTGTTTCCAAGAATCGATCTTTTAGGGTTAGACCGTTTTATAGAGTACTAAAGTTCCAAAGTTGCGAACGAAATAACTGGATCTGTTATTGCGCTGTAAAAGCATATTTCCGTTTTCCGTGTTTATTCTTAGCTAAAGAGAGTGATGCTAGCTGGGTAAAAACGGGTGTGTGTAACTTAAATCATGTGACTCAAAGAATAAAAAATAAGAGTCCAAAGAATCGCTGGTTCACAACAGCTCGATGTTGGCCCTTTCAATGCTTGGTATAACAGATGACAGAACTAGATAATCCCAACAAAAAGAGCGTTGCAAGGCGCAATGTGAGAAAAAGTTGGTGTGTATTTTCCAAATTATCGATGGAAGTACAATGGAAGTACAATGGAAGAAGATCTGATAGCCTTGGCAATGCTTTCCATTGAAAAATCTATGGTTCCGTAATATGAGGATTACGAGTGAATCCAACAAAAAAAGATGTTTGCTATACTGAGATACAAGACTATCCACTTCCCTATTTCTGCTGCCACCCCCCCCCCCCCAAACAATGCTTAATACCTGGCGCTTGAATTTGTTGCCTACCCCTCCCTTCCCCTTCGCTTTTAGTAACGCAAAGCAATACCTCCCTAACCTCCCCTCCAACCGAATGTGCTGGCCGTTCAACCAAGCTGAGAACACGCGACGTGGCATTGCCACTTTTCGCTTAGAACGTAAACTTTGCATGACATTTTAACATTAAATTGCGATTAAATTCATTCAACTAAGATAAAAAGGCATTGTTCACACAATGTTTGCGCACATTTAGTGAAATAATAAACCACTTATACTCATTCCCCAAGAAGCTAAATGACACCAAATAAGTAATTGACACTTTTTTTTCGGCGAAACGGCTATTTATTGACAATAATTGTACTGTACATGTTTGTAACACTCATCATGAAGAATCCCTGGTTATCGTATGGCCGAGGCAGTGCCTTCCACTCGGTAGAACCTAAATTAACATCTGATAGAACTCGCCACAGATTGTAGGTATGTACGTAATGGATAAAACGAAATACAGATAGGTCACTGGAACACATGTCCGATTAAATGTAAGCAGCGTATGTCCTTTCAGATAATGTAATTTATAACTTCATCTTCTGAGCACACTTTATTCACAACGTCTTAATGTATAACACGAGTTCTAGTGACTAAATGCTTGCTTGCTTGCTTGCTTGCTAAGTAATAGTTGGTACAAAGTAAATTTTTATTGTTGCCATTTTCTCTATTACAGTGTGTTCATTGTGAGTGACTTTTCTGTGACTGGTAAACCGTAAGAGATAGACAAAATCTTACTAAGTATAGATTTCGTTAAAGCATACAGATTACGTTGAATAATTTCTTTTTGGGACTTAACCATTTCTAATATATTTCTTATTACTGGTCTGAATTTTCAAATATATACATTTCTGAAATGGGAAGTCGTTATTCGTTTCATTCTCACAGTCATGCAAAGAGCATGGCATTTCAAAACCATCACACAACGACACGCTCTCTAGACACATAACTATTGATTTACCTACTGCATCGTACAATAAATATGCAAATGTGTCTTGAAAGTTTATCTGAATTAACAGGAAACGTATGGAGGATTACGTTTTTGTTAAAACAGTTTGTAGAGAAAGTATTGAGAGCGCAATCGATAGGGTTGTTTTAATTGAACGAGGTGGCAAATTTACATATAGTATCCATCTTCAGATGCATTGGTTTTTGAGCTGGAAATTACATTCTGGTTTATTTCTGAGTACACAAGGCAAAAATAAAACTCTTGGAATCTAAAACAAATTCAAAGGTAGATTTGTATCATGCCTGAGGGCTCAAACCCTACCTACTTCCGCTATATAAATCAGTGCAGAAAAGAAGTTTTGGATGATACTTCATATTTCGCAGCATTTAGAAAAGCTATGAAGGATACGCCGTTTGAAAGAAGTGAGTAAAGCTCCCAGCCTTCTCAAATTGCGTGACAGTTTGAGGAGGGTTGCAGTTGGATGGTGCCAATGGCCTTGTACATTGGGGAGAATTGCTGCACGCATGCCTCCTACGTTGACGAACGTTTTGGTCAACTCGGCACATTTTGTATTGTACTTAGGAATACGAATAGGAGAGATACGGAGGGGGTTCGGCACTGAAGCCAGGTTTATTGCACCTATGCCCCCAAGGGGGCAACCCCGAGAGGAAGGATGAGGTGAGAGGAGACATCGGGCGGCCAGATCCAGACTAACGGCACAGGCATTGACAGAGGTCCCTAAGGTGTCCCAAGTTTGACGACACTTCGAAGTCTTTAGGGCCTCCAGGGCCAACACAGGCGCGGGGGGGGGGGGGTCCAACGCCCCGAGATGCCGCCTCCGTTTCCACCTGCCAAGCTGTACCTAACACCTTCGCTGACACTTGCGACCCTGAAAGAACCAACGGATGATAGATGAATGAAATGATTAGTGAAACGAAATGGAAGGACAGGAAATTCGGGGAGGTCATTATCCTCCCCAGCATTCGCCTGACGACCTGGAGAAACCCCAGAAAAGCCCATGGGTCAGGAAGGTCGGCCACGGGAATTGAACCGAACCCAGGACCTTCTGAATACGAGCTTTACACGTTACCGCGGAGCCATCTCCCTCGGCTGTATTGTATACACTACGATTTCTCAGTCTTTAGATGCGCACGCCACACTGGCCTACTGGAAGGTGGATGAACTGTCAACACAACAATGTTTACTATACAAAAGGCATGGAAGGAAGGGAAAGAGACAGCGGTTTTGCGGAAACATGTGGCCACCCTCAGTTCGTTTTAACTGCAGGACTCATCCCGTACAACAAAGACACGTGCCTTGCTGTTTATAGCCTACTAGCTGAAGTAGATTGTGTTTAGTGAACGCGTGTGCAGTTGCTCCACTAAGGAAATGTGCGCTACCCACAATTAAGGACTGTCATAAATCAATCTCCACACGTCAGAAAAGGTAAACCTCTATCCCTGTCTTTGAAGACCAATAGCCATCTTGATTTTAAGCTACTGACAGTTAAATGTTGACTCCACGTGGAATGCCAGTCTCCAAAATTCTGAATTGTAGTGTTTTTCTGCTTCGTTGCCTGCAAAGTTTCATACTAAATAGTTGCAACTCTGCAGAAGGGACTCAGGAAGAAGGGCCCGTGTTGTAAAACGAATATAAGGGTCCCTCAGAGAAGGCGATCGAACTGCACACGCGCTGACAAAATACTTGACCTTGGGCTTGGGATGCCCGTAGTTTAACTATCTGTCGCAGAGATGCTCAACAAGCGAGCACACGCTTGTTTCCCCTACACATGTCATTTCCCCCCTGCACTGACCAAGGCAAGCAGAAGCATACCTGTTAGTCAGAGGCGGATGGCGCGGAATAGTACATGCAATTCAATGGGAGGACGAATATTTTTGTTTTCGAGATGAAGACGATAAAGTTAAGTGCTTGATTTGTAAGACTGGTAGTTGCAGATTTATACCATTCCCCTTGCTTACGTTCCGTGTTCACGATAAATGTTATTCTCGTGGAAAAATACAACGAACTTTTGAAGCAATTGCACGACACATTCTGTTCACAATTTGAAGACCAAAAAAAAAAAAAAAAAAAAAAAAAAAAAGAAAAAAAAAAAAACATTTGAAAACAAATTCCAATTATTTTGCACTTTTGAAGTTTCCATGTAGTGAGGCTTCACACGAGCTACAAAATATGAAACTACCTGCATTACAGAATTCCATGACCATAAGAGGTTCTGAGAAATAAGGGTGATAATTATTTATGTGCGCTGCTTGAGTGTCCGAGATTAGGTACGTTTGTTTGCATCTAGTTTAATTACAATCTTTGGCTTCACTTATATCTGCGAACAAAAATTTTCAAAAATTAACTACATTAAAAATGAGTATCGCAGTAAGATAAGTGAAAACCACTTTGCTTATCCTTTGAGACCGTGCACTTCATCTTTTCACCAAATATTGAAGACCTTCTGAAACGTAAATCATGCCAAAAGGTATCCTCAGAAACATGTGGCTTACTCAGGAGTAGAATATGAATGTGTACGCCTTTGATTTCCTGTAGGTAAGAATGTGCCACCACTGGAACTCAGTGACCAAGGATAACTGCGCCGTTCTGTCCCAGCGGGTGGAAGGAGGTGATTTCAACCTCCCCTAACTTGCCTGTGGTTGAGCACCGCTGATCCATCGCAAGTAATATCATAAGACGTCTGATAAATTCTCAGTTGTCAAATTGAAATGGATTGCTATTTTGATTGTTAATCAATTGTAATGTGTAATAAATTGTTATTCAGCGATTTTTGGAATACAGTTCAACACTGACTACACAATTGAATGATCTGGTGATAATTTTTACAAAACAAAAGAATGACCAGGTCATAATACTTATATGATAACTGAACGCCTCCATGTATGAAATAGTGTCTGCAACTTGAAGACTTAGGTTTCACTTGCCCAATAGCGTTGCATTTCTTTGGAGACATTTAAAAAGTACAGTTTAAGACACATAAACATAAGACACACTCACATTTGTATACATACTCGCAAATAGAAATAGGAATGGTGCTTCAAGACACAGTGTATTTGTGGAACAGAGACTATCAACAAACTCAGCTGCATGTTGGAAATGTCGAATTGTGTAAACCGCGCTGGAATACATGGGACTTCGAAATATTCTGCTCTCCTAATGCGCTCTATCATTCTTTCCATGGCTGTACCTATGTTGAATCTCACACGAAGTATATAAAATTAAGTGACAATAAATGCATAGTGCAAATGTGTTTGGTGCTTGTGCTAAATGCCCGTTCTCTGAGATAAACAGAGTCATGCTCTAAACAAAAGGCAAGTAACCCCGGTCTTAACACGTTCCTGTCTGTATTTCCATTTCACTACAACAATTAACTACTGTATTAAATCGTGTATATTTTTCTAAGCGGAAACCGTTAAGTATGTCATACTACGGTAAAAGAGAAAGCTATAATCACAATAACAATAATGACGATTGTATGGTAAAATCGTTAAAGGAAAAATAAACGTAAAATAAACAACAAAAAGCTCGATGAGCTTAATAATTACAGGGGATAGCATCGTTACTAGAGCCCGGATATTTATGACATGTCATTGTTGTTGTTTTTTTTTTTTTTTCTTCATGGAAAATATAAGCGAAGCACGTTTTTATCAATGGTTATTAAAATTATGCAATTCTTATGGGTTATATAAAGTCATTTTGACTTTTTAGTTTTTTATGTCATTTTCCTGTCATTTTTGTATTATAGTCATATTTTAATTTTGTCATGCTCTTATATTTCTGTTCCAGTTTCGCATATGTGCTTACAATCATCCCAAAGACGAGTTTTCACATCTCTTAATTCTTGTCTGTAATATTAGGAGGTCTTTTTCCCCTTACAATGTAGACTACAAATCGAACATCGTTTCCTTTTGAAAACTCTAAAATATATATAATTTGCTATTCTAATAATTCTTTCTGGTCGCCCTTGAAAGCGTGACATTTATTTCATTCTCTTCAGAGCAGAGGGTCAGCTCTGGATTGAGCAATTACAATTTTTAATGTAGATTTTCAATATAATACTCCTCGTAAGTTGACCAGCATTAAAGTTCTGAAGATTTCGAAAATATACAAAAAAATTTTAGGTCATATTTATCGTCATATTTTCTAATTTTTTAGGGTCATAAGTGTTTGCATATTTCCAACATTTTAGGCCAGAAACATCCGGTGATTACTTACAATAGAATAATATGGTAACGATGTTCTAACCACAGTACGAGTATAAATTAAACGTGAAAATGGTTTTAGGATGCACGTCATGCAGTTGAAATGTAAAATAATACTTCTAAAGTAGTTATCTTCTAATCTACCAGTGACTCCCTTCTTTGTCTTTGTTGGTTTTCCGTCAAGTGCAGGTTTGCTCTTCTTCGGTTTAATTCTTTGTTTTCTTTGGTAAGACTGTTTTTTAAATATATGATTAAGATGATTCTGTACCAATTCCACACTATTTCCCAAACGAGACTGACGTAATAAATTTTGAAAATTTGGATTAGGGATAATCGAATCTTCTCTTCATTTAGACTTTGAAAGGATTCTATAATACAACTCTCATGATGCTGTGTAAAAATTACATTAAAGTCTAAAAGTGCATGCACTAGCAGCTAAATGGCACTATGTAAAATGTGCGGCTGTCTTTGATCATACAAGTTAACACAAAAATTCGATTCCGGTTGATTGGCTGTACTCTGTAGTATTCCATTACCAATATGAACGAAGCCCCAACCAGAACGGGCTTAGCATGTTATAGTGAGTAGATGCATGAGTGGAGTTTAGGGGCTCGTCGACAACTATGTAGGTTATTTGGACTGCATGTTATACTGTGGATCGCTTCACCGGTAGATAGTCTGTTTATAGGCTATTTGGTTAATCTTGTTCCAGGTCTGAAGAAAGAAACAGATGTTGAAAAGAGATGCACATGACTCAATGACCACTTGCGGAGGGGAAGTAGCAACTCCATCGGAAGGCGATTTTTTTTTTTTTTTTTTTTTTTTTTTTTTTTTTTTTTTTTTTTTTTTTGCCTATACCGCTGGCGGGGCACCCCCGAGAGGATAGATGAAGCGAATGGATCCGAAGGGTGCCGGAACGTTGCCACGATAGAGAAATGGGCAGGGTCCCTACATTTTCTTGTTAGAAGCACCCTGGCGCAGGGTAGCTCAGCCCGCTTCCTCCCCCATCCCTTCGAGTACGTACTCCCAAGGGGTGGGGCGGGGGACTCAGAAACCGCCTCCCCCCCCCCGGGCTTGTACCATCCCATGGAGGGCCCGGGAGCCACTAGGCTCGCCTTCCAATTCGGGGACGAGATTTCCAGAGCGCATTTGTTCCCCTTATCGTGCTGCTGCGACGCTCGCCAACGCTTCCAACCCTGCAAGAAACCTAACGGGATGAAGGGTGAAATGAACTCATTAATGTAATGGAATAGAGGAACAGGAAATTCGGAGGATAGGGAAATCCTTCCCATCATTCGCCTGGAGAACCTGAGAAAGCTCTGAAGAAAAAAAAAACCATGGGTCAGGAACATCAGCCAAGGTGATGAAACCCTCTTATCTCTCTTGTTATGAGGAAGATTCGGTTCCTTCTATCCAACCAGTGTTACACTGGAGACAAGTATGAATAGATTTCCGTTGTTTTGCCCGCACAACATATTTTCTACCCCTAGTTTGGGTGGTGTGAGGGGACTTTCTTTGCTGTGGTAAACTGCAGTGCGAATTGCTTCACCGCAGATAACCTCAATGCAGAGTTTGCGTCAAAACACCTCAAAGGTGTTCCAAAAGGACAACTCTATTCATTCAGGCATAACCTCAGACTTTCGTTTCTTTCTGCCAGCTTTTATTGGATCAAACGAAATTATATTTCAACTACCGTTACTGAAATATTCTACTTTGTAATACTTTTTAAAATATTTCCTTTTAATTTTTTATACAAAAGCAGCGTTAGATATAATCACATGAGTTGCTTATAATATCATATGTTTCACAAAGCACTATCGTCAACAATGAAGACATGGCGTGAATGGGAAAGTGACACAAGGCTCTTTAATAATTGGCAAATGGACTTGCAGCATTTTCACATAAAATGTCTTTAACTCCTCGGTACTTCACTGCATAGCAACAATTGCTAGTTGTTTTCATTCACTCATATCTTTCCATCGTGAGTATTGAGTTCTATCTGGGGAAGCACAAATTGTTACTTCATGCTGCTGCATGGGAGAATCACTATAACCATATATTTGCAGCATAATGTTAAGAATTTCGGTGATGTTTAAAATATATGTATATTATTATAGTTATATAATTATTCTTTTATTAATATTGACATCTAAGTATTAAAAATACCACTTTTTCTTCCAATCTATCGATATTTTCCTCCTTCGTCTTCCAAAACTTGCTCTTTTCAATTTGGCTGCAATGTTCAACCCAGAGAAATTAACTTCGGTACAAATAATCGAGCGAGGTGGCGTCACGGTAACATGTGCAACTCGCATTCGGAGGTCCTGGGTTCGATTCCCGTCAAATGACCACTCTGACTTGGGTTTTTTCCGTGGTTTCCCCTTGTCACTAGGCTAATGCTGGGGTGGACTCTACTCCAGGGATTTCTTTCCATTCCGCTTTCATTTTCCATCTTTGTCATCTTTCGGATTTGGTTGGTAGAGCGGTAGGTATGCTCCGGCGGATGCGTAAGCCCTTCTTGTCTGGGCCCTTTTGAAAGATGCTGCCCGGGCCGCAAGGATCACCTCCTTGCCCTCTCTCTGGGTATCGGACATACTTCGGTCGTGCGCCAGGTGCCAAACTCTGTAACTGTCGGCCTCTGTGCTTCACCGGCTCCGTTCTCTGACAAGTCTACGATCTCACTCGGTCTCATTGCTTCCCTGTGGTTGGTGGTAGCCCGCAGGGATGGCTCAGGCGGTAGCATCTGTGGTCCGCATTCGGGAAGACGTGGATTAATTTGCCGTTCTCATCCACGGTTTATTTATTTATTTTTTTTTTTTTCCGGAGGTTCCTCCGTGTCGCTAGGCGACTGTTGGGGAGGATAATTACATTCCTAGAATTTTCCGCCCTTCTGTTTCATTTCACCTACATTTCAATCCGGTCTTTCAGAGTTGGAATTGTTGTTGAAGGGCAAGCTTGGTGCTGCTGTGTGGGAACTTTGCAAACTGTAACTGCTGTTATCGACATCGGGGTGTCTTTGTAGTCGTTGACATGCTGGGGGGAATGATGTCAACACTCAGTGGGTGGCGGCTGCTTGGCGATCTCTGGTGTCGAGATGAAGAATCCCCAGCACACGTTAGGGACCCTCAGGCTTGCTTGTAGTCCAATCCAGTCTGCGAATTCAAATAAGTTTATACTTTAGCAACTGGCATGCCTAATTGATTCTGTTTTACGACGGTTTGCATCTTAACCTATATTCTTTATCGAAATCTTCTTTTGAACATACCTAATTGGTAATATTCACAGTGCCGCAGGATGACATATTAAAATCCATTAGCCAAGCATTATTACAGAAAGAAATTTATTCAGCTTTTTCTGAAACTGTCCATTCATTTGTAAGTAACAAATGGCTACTATTTCCCCCGAGTGTCTGTTTAGTCTGATAAGGCGATGCGAAAGGTGGCACTTAAGCTTCAGGATTAGCCCGTGAAATTTTAAAAAGGAGTCTCATAACAATTATTTCGTTTTTTTAACCAGATGTTTTCTTAAATGAATTCTTATATTTTCAGACTAATTCCTTTAATACCTCCATAGGAAATCTGATAAACAACGCACGCGTTTTATCAGCAACAGCCGCATGTTCTTAAGGTTAAATTTTTTTGAAACATTGCTACAAGATTTTCAGATGTTGGACTGTAAACATGTTTTTCTTACATAACTACTTATGGTTATCATAATACATGCAACGTGACATGCTTTAAAAAGCAAGGATAAAAAATCATAACTTTTTGCGTATCCTACGAGTTATGACTTTCGGGTGAGTAGAACTAGCAGATCTTCGCTCTGCAAGAATCAGTTTAAGTGAAAACTCGTAACCTTGAAAGTGTGTACATTTAATGACAAGGTGAATATAGTATTTATTTTTTTATTAGTGTTTTAAATAGTTTATTGTTAAGAAGTCTTTTTGAACGGTGCTTAAATGGTGAAGAAATACTAGAACAATGGAAAATTGGTTTGATATTGGTCATTTATAAAAAGGGAAGAAAAGATGACTACAAGAATTATAGAGGTGTCACAGTAATGAGTATATATATATATATATATATATATATATATATAGTCGGATATGTGGAAAAATCATTAAGTGTTATTTAGAAGAAAATTACAAAGATAAAGAAAAGGCAGTACAGGCAGTCATGCAAGATCTACGATAGATCACATATTTGAATTAAACAATTGATTGAGAATACTACCAACACTGGACAACACATTCATTTCACTTTCGTGGATTTATAAAAAGCATATGACTGTACCTGTTGATAAGTTGTGGGAAATATTAGAGGCTATGAAGATAAACAAATTAATAATTAATACAATTAAATTTTTGTTGAATGATGCCTTATCTAAAATAAAAATTGGAAAGGCTTGTCAGAAGGAATTAAAGTAACAAAAGGCCACCATCAGGGTTGCAGCACATCGCCCATATTATTTAAGATATTTATACATAAAGCATTATCAAATTGGAACAAAAAATGTTCAGGGATCGGAGTACCAATTGGAGATGGATCAGCAGACACAATGTGAGGGAGAGTAGGACAAAACAGGGTACTTAGCAAATAAACTGCAATATCAAATGAACTAAACATATTTCTACTCAATTTTTAATGAACAAGAGCCTCGACTTTTTGCTTTAAATTAATAATAGCAAAACTCAATTTTAATGAATACAAGCAGAGATAATTGGGTTTTACTGATGTCAGGTCAAGTACCCAGTTTGATCAAACCAGCCTGATAAAACAGAACTGTAGTAAAGAATATTAAAATCAAGCAACATTATCCTAATTCTATTCACAAAGATCACATGTATATGGTTCACCGTCTACATCGTCCACACTAGCACACTCTTCATGAGCCCATCCACTACATTTGAAACCTTATCCATCCTCCCCTGGACTTCGAATTTGAAAAAAGTTCGTTGCAGTAAATGCAAACTGTGTTACTAACTTCATCTGCTGACGAAGACTCGCAGAGTCATTTCTATTTCCAATATCACCAGCAGAATTCCGACTAGGGTTAGAGTCCATCGAAAGTTTCCGTTTGGCAGTCTTTCCATTTTGTGAAGCTGCAATCTGTCCCGCCTTGTAAGGAGAACTTGTTAAGCTACCTTTCCTTTTCTTCTTCTGTTGCGTCCTCATCTTTTTTCTCTCGGCACTCCTTTTATGTCTTTTGGAGAGCCTTCGAATGCTGAAATGAATGGTGTAGGATGACTGGACTGTGTAGAAAGTGATGTCGAGAAGTCGGAAGGTATCCTCATAGATGGCTCTGAAGCTGGTTTCTGAGAATGGACATCATATTTTGGTGGCTTTGAAGTGGGTTCCAGAGAATGGACATCGTCTTTCTCAAGTGGCGTCTCTGTTGCTTCAGCAGGCTGGAGCATCCAGTCAGGGAAAACACATGGATCAGGGTTGCCAACCCGTACGATAATTATGGGGGCATACGATAATTTGAATGTTTGTCCTCGTGGTTGTCAACCCGTACGATAATTATGGGGGTGTACGATAATTTCGATACCTGCGAAATATCATTTTCACTGGTTTGTGACATCAGTGAAACGAAATTACAAATAGCGACACCACTTTTGCCCTCATGGTCTGTCTCCGCCCCTGTAAGGTAACCATTTCATATCCTACTAATCCTTCTGCCCTTTATCCTCTTGTCAATGTGCCCAGATCTGGTAATCTCAATTAAGAAAACACTGTTCAGAAAATTGATCAATGGAGAAAACCCGGAATAAGTGACATTCCGTGTGAAACAAAGAGCATGCCTGAAACTGGCAGTTTCTGGAGTACTGTTAAACACTTGTGTCACCTTGGTAGAAATACTGATTTCAAAGAACTGGCGGAGTTTGCATTATCAGTGATTTCATTGCCCCACAGAAACACTTCTTGTGAAAGAGATTTTTCCAAACTAGGTTTAATAAAAGCCAAAATTAGAAACAGATTGGCGCTAGATACGGTAAATGGACTTATTCGGTCTTCTCAGCTTATGAAAGAATGTGGTGGGTCCAAAAATCTGCAAGCCACCGTGATATTAAAGTTTATCTCAACAACAAATTTGTATAATGCTGCAACAGTTGAGGAAGATGATGAACTTTCAGATGAATAGTGCGAGAAACATAACTGCTGAAGTTGTAATACTGGTTGAGGTCATCAACCTTGTAAGTGAATACCATAAACATCAATACTATTACATTGTCATAAATGTTATAATGATACATTTATTGTTGCAGCATTTGGTTTATGATGTACGATAATTTTGAATCCAAATCTATAATTTTGAGTGTCCGTTACAATAATTTTACTTTTAAACATTGGCAACCCTGATATGGATCCAACGGAAAAATTCCGGTCTTCCGGAATCCATTTGCTGCAGCCTCAATGGAAGCAGACTCCATGAACGCTCTTCCGTATAGTCCTGCAACCTGATTGTGATCACTCGCTCAGGTGACATTGAAGCCCCTTTATTGACATTTGAGAGTAGAAATTACTCAGCGGTGCCAGGAAAGCCACATTTAGGTGCTGCATACGATGAGCGCAATGTGGTGAAAAAAGCGCAAAAATGTACATTCAATAGAACGTACTTTCCGGGCTTGTAGGCCGCGGTCCAGTCGATGAATAAATATCTGACGTTTCGCCCAAGACTGCGTTGGGCATCTTCAGAGAGTGACACTTGGCTGGTTAACAACTAAATGTACATTGTTTTTTCACGCCTCTGACTTGTCTTTTGCCCCTCAAAGCAAGGACCTACAATTGTTTTGTGGGTACAGTCCGTATTCCCGTCTATCAACGTTATATATTCTATGCAGTGAAGTCATACTTCTGGTAAAGTTCATAGGGCAAATCAAAAACAGTATTACTACTGTTTAGCCCCAAAGCTCTGGTGAAAGACGTTGGCTCAGCAGATCGCAAGCTCACAGAGGTATTCCATTTTAAAAATGAATAATACCTTCCCTGCCAACCTCTTCTCGGAATTGAAATTGTGTTCCAATTTATTTATTTCCGCCAACTGAAAGGCAAGGCTACGCAGCTCCAAAGTGGTTAATCCAGTCATCCTTGCAGCAACCCAATCCTAAAATAATAAGAATAATAATAGTAATAATAATAATAATAATAATAATAATAATAATAATAATAATAATAATAATAATAATAATAATAATAATAATAATAATAATAATAATAATAATAATAATAATAATAATAATAATAATAATAATAATAATAATAACAATATGATGATGATGATGATAATAGTAGTAGTTAATAATCACCATCGTCATAGCATCAACAGATATCCCAGTCTGTTCTTCTTTTTTTTTTTTTTTTTTTTTTTTTTTTTTTTTTAATAACTCTTACTTCCAGGGTAGTCTGTGGAACGCCAAATGTTTTGGTAGCCTTTAAATAACCCAAACCCATTGTTACTGGCCAAAACTGGTACAACGGCATTTGTCGTGCTTTCTTGAGGCCAGGACTGTTGATATGTCTTCCTTTTATAGGCAACCATAATAGCGCCTAAAGACAGAAGAAGCCTTGTGAAGACAACAATAATAATACAAATAATAAAGTAACCGAAGTAATTTATTCTTAGATTAGACTCGTATTGGTTGTAAATCATGCACAAAGATCAAACCGAAACTATAAGTCACTTGGATAGAAGGGGCTACTATCCTGTTCTGTCCAACTCGGCAGTACCCTGTTTTACCGGACTGCGTCAATTTATGAAGACACTGACCTCATCACAAAAGTAACGCCATGTTACACATGAAACACATAATTGTGTAGAGTAAACAAAGCTTAATTTATGGTACACTTTTAAATCTTGAAATGACAGTCTTCCAGCTATAATCACAGACGTCACAGCTAAAAGTTATACCTCAACACACTAAAACCAACGTTTTAAAAACAGAGAACGAACACGTGCTCGAAGCTGGTTGCTACTACTGTTCGAATGACGGTAACAAGCCGGCAAAGAAGTTGGTGTATTGAACGGAAGATGGTAGCACACGCCGATCGAGAAAACCTCGGTACTCCGACCCCGTTTCATGGGATCACCCTGTTTTATCCAACTCTCCCCTATACACTGTTATTTGCGGACGACCAAGTAGTAATTGCGCAAGAGAATGAAGATGTGGAGTTTTTAGTTAGAAAGTTACTAGAAGAATATAATAAATGGGGCTACAAATAAATTTATAAAAAGCGTGATATGGATGTGATATGGAACAGAAACCAAAAATTTAAATCTGGAAGAACAGAAAGAGTGTGTATAAGACAGTCTGTATATAAAGAAAATAAACCTGAGCGTGGCATTAAGACCAGGATCAACAAAGGTAAAATTATAACATCAATGCTGAATAGTATTCTGTGAAACAGACATATAAGTAGGAAGAGTAAATTGCAAATACATAATACAATAGTGAAAACTAAACTGTCACATATGGAGCTGAAAATGGAAATCTAACAATTTAGAATCAAAGCTTATGTGGATGGAAATTGATTTTCTAAGAAGGTCAGCAAGATGTTCAAGATTGGCAAAATAAGAAATAGTTTTATAAGAGAAAAAATGTGTAATAGAAACTCAGTATTAGACTAAGTAAGATATAAACAGCTGAATTGGTACAGACATATTGGAAGAATCAATGAGATAGACTACCGACAAAGATTTTGAAATGGAGTCCACCTGCGAGAAAAAGAAAAGGAAGACCTCGAAACTCATGTAAGCGGGAAATAACAATTGGAAGGAGAACAAGAGGACTGGAAAAAATGGAATGGATGGATGGGGATGAGTGGAGAACGAAGAATCTTTAGTCACAGAAAGATGTGTAAACTTTGAAACTGTGTATATAAATATATTAATTAATTAATTAATAAAGTATTTTAGTGGGTGTATCTGTATATAACCATTCTTGCTACAAGCGCTGGAACTTGTTATGGCAAACACAACATTTAATGGGGCTGATGACTCACCACTACTATTTTCTTCCCCTTGTACAAATAAGTTTTGTGAGCGCCAATTAATGTTTATATGACCGGCTTTATAGCGTGATTTCAGTGTGTTTAACTATACGTACGCAAGGCGTGCATTTGGCGTTCACCAGCTGCTCCTGTCACCCGCCATTAAATGTACAAAATGTATACTCAGTTTTCATTAGGATTCACACGTAGGTACGTGATGCCGTTCAACCCGGACAGCAATATTAAGTACTTAAAGCGACTAGTATGGTTACCTAATACTGCAGAATTCGTTTCGCGCGCAATTTGCAGCCCTTATTGAGAGACTGGAGAATTCAATGCCATAGCCGAGATTTGAACTACGGATCTTCCGCTCTCCATACTGTTGCTCTAATCAATTCGGTTACCGTTACAACACGAGGATGCGATTCTCAAACGCATCTTGAGACAGCATACCCCGTCGACGACTTACAGTATTTTAACTATTTTAAATTACAGGCTTCATAGTTAACTACAATTAGCTCAGTGAATCATCATTTGGTTATTTAGTACATAGCTGATTGAGGAGGGAGTGGTGCACGTTATAATCCTCTAAGAGCGGGTTACACAAGGAAGGGCCAGATATAACTTTAAAAATAGCAGATCATCTTCATAGACTGAGCATGACCACAAGGCCATACTTGAAACCATCCGTAAAGTTTTACGAGTGCCTGGAACGTGCTTGTGTTTGTCCGTCCTACAAATCCCCTTGAGTCGAAAGCAATTGTTTCTAAAATTGAACTGCCGCTTTTCAAACACAGTAACTTTTCCTGCCACGTTTACGGCCCATGAAAATCAACTGTAAACTTCGACGCATATTGGATTCTATGTTGTTTATCTATTTTCTCTTCCATTTCGTTACTGCCATTTCAGCGACATGGGTGGCCGAGCTCGTTAATGCATGGACTCGTAAACGGGAGGTCAGCGGTTCAAATCTAGCAAGGACCGTTCTCTCTGACTGAGGTTTTCCCCAGATTTCCCTCAGCCCACTTAACTGGCAAATGTCGGGAAGATGCTCCAAACTTAGGTCTGGAACATTTGCTTCACAGATTTCCTTTCCTAATTGTTTCATTTCAGGCATCACTAATGTTCACAGCATGTGGAGTAAGAACGGCCGTTCACTTTATCTGCTTGATATTGACGTGTTGTTGGTGTACTTTTGTGTTTCGCCAAGTGGCAAACTGTGGAGGCTGATGAGTGTTGATGGCTTAGTGACTGCTCATCTAGTGGGCGGCCTCATCACTGCGTTAATTCTATTGATCTAGAATACACGCATATTGCGCAGCTTACCAGCAAAATTCAAGCAAAGCATCTAAACTATTGTATATGTATATTCCTGCTAACGAACGGCACCTGCATCCACCGGAGCACCGTCATTTTAGGGTCGTTCCCTGTGATTCCATTTGATTTCCTCTTTCCTACTAATTGTTTGTGAGCTCTGAGATGCACTATCTGTCTCCTGAGTGATCTAGCTTACAACTTGCACCCAAGTTTACTTACTCTATCACGTACCTAGTAGGTAGAGGAAGTATTGCATTCCACCCAAAAATTCAAGATGGTGATTTCATCGGAAATGCATGAAAATGCAAAAAGCATTTTTAGAGAATGGCCCATATGTGTCTAGTGTGTAAATATGCGTGTGCATGTGCGAGCGCGTGAACAGAACTCTAAAACGAAATTCCGCATAAGCACCATATTTACTCTTTAAGTTGAATATCTGCCAAAGATGCAACACGAACATTTTCAGTAAAACCTTTCTAACCCAAACTACACTTTACATAGAAATGTTATGGAATTCTTACTTTTACAGAAATTGCTGTAACCTTTAGATTAATGTAGCTACCGCATATTTAAGATGTAATGCACAACTTGAATTTTCTGTAACAGTATATGAAGTCCTCATAATTTGGAGGGTATTTTATATCATTTGGTGTAACTGGTAAGCCATTGGAAATAGAAATTGCTTGCACCACAATAAATGTGTTGTAAGATTTCTTTAAATTACACAATTTATTTGAAACAACTAAATAACAGTTTTGGGTCATCAGCCGTTTCCGAGATATCCGTTGGTAATCATTTGAATTTTCAACACCTTGTCATTTTTAAGTGCTACCAAACTTGCGCTTTTTCTTACGATGTGACGGAAGAGCATGGATTTCAGTAGCTACACTGAGTGGAACATACTTCGGCCATACGACAACCAGGGTTCTGCATGAAGAGTGTAACAAATATGTCCAATACAATCATTGTCAATAAAGAATCATTTCGCCGAAAAAAAATAATTGTGTGAAATATTTGTAGTCATCTAGCTTCTTGACGAATGGATATAAATGGTTCATTATTCCACTAACTGTCACGCAAACACTGTTTGAACAATGCTAAACTGTACTTTTATTTCAATTCGAAAGAATTTAGTCTCAATTTAATGTTAACTGACATTATCAAATCTCTCTTAGAAATTCAACTTTGCATCACACTTTAACACAATTTTTTTGGCAAAACGATTCTTTATTGATAATAATTGTATTGGACATATTTGTTACACTCATCATGTAGAATCCCTGGTTAACCTATGGCCGAAGGAGTACCTACCACACTGCATAACGACCCGTTTGTTAGACATTTGACTATCTCTACTCCTTTGTACCTAGAAGGAAACGTTTAATTAAACTAAACTAAATTCAGTCTTAGGTTTGTCCGCGTCAAAACAAACCCATGTGACCAGTGCACCGTGGTACAACAGGGTAGCAATGCGTATAGGGAAGTAGTCCCATCCTAGTAATCTGAGTTTTAGAATGAATTTATCGTTAAATGATGTAATATTCTACACAAATATCTAAGAGGATAATTAACGCTGATGTATACTGATAAACAGAGCTACAAGTTCCAACATGCAACTCGTGGAATTACCTGATATCTGAGTATTGTTTACAGCCAGCAGTTTCTATTTAGAATCATGGCGGGCGGTCGCGGTGAATTTGCTCTTGCGTCTTCGTCGACTTATGCAAAGCATAAGGCGGGAAAACCATTGACTAGTGGTGAAAAAACAATAGTGTTTAACGTGTATTATAAGTTGTGTGAGAAATATCCAACTGTTCCCGTCAAAGAAGTAGCGAAATTAACTTCTGAGTTCACCGGTTTTTCGAGTACCAGTATAAACAGTGCTCGCAAAGAAACGTAATAACTAATAATTATAACATGTGCATCGTTTATTTTGTTATGACTATCAATCTTATCGTCTCTAGTTACATGTTAGTCACTCTTTAAATTGACGGAATAAGGTATCGTATCTTTTCTGTTACGTATCGCATGCACTCAGGACATGGTTGTGACAGTATTTCTGGCGCGAATGGCGGAAGGATACATTATAACTGTGAACTGGCCACCTGGGTTCAGTTTCGCGCGGATCAACCTTAGAATGAATAGATTATAAGTATTTATGTAAACGTTAATCTCATTTAAGTTTCCGAAGACAGAAGAATCACATTTTGCAAGAAAAATTTACAAAAGCTACATAAAATTAAACCATAGTTGGAAAAAGAAAGGCTGGTAAATATAATACATCAAATTTATTTGTCCTTTTTCTTCATTCGGATACAGATACGAATTGGGCTTTGGAACTGGTACAGAAAAAGTTCCCAAATGTGTAGGTATTCACTTAATGCGGTTATTATCTGTCTCTTTTATATTAAACGAGTACGGTAGCTATGGTTCCTATTGGTTGTATGGCAATGCAGTGAACACATTCTGTTTTTTCTCCCTTTCTTTGCTCCTCTCCCCCGCGCCCCTTACCGCACAGGAACCGATGGATTCATATCAACTTTTAGCAGAGTACTTAGCATTACATGTAAACGAGACAAGTTTGGAAGGGGTAGAGATATCATTCTAATAGAGGATGGTTCTTCTACAAAGACGAATGAAAAATTCTAACATAATTTTAATCGGAGAAGGCTTACGTCAGCAGAAAAAAATCAACTGTTCGTACTGTTCCCCGCATTATATTTTTGATTCGGAACCATTGAGCAAATACTTATAACAATAGAACTAAGGAAATACTTATAACAATAAAACAGCTGCCTATTCACATTGCTATTACTTTCACTTTCTTCCTTAAGCACTTCTTTGGTCACCGTTTAGCATTTTTGTTATAAATAATCCGAATCTATGTTCGCATTTATTGCTTCTATAAGTTCCTGAACCGTTGTGTATCTGGCAGCCCTGAAGAACTTCAGCAGTCAAGTGCATAATAATTAAACGTTTATGTGAAAATACATTTTTGTTTTATTGATTCCATAAGAGTTAAAACTCGACTGTAGCAGCTTTTATTAAACATAAAAATTGTCCTGAAAGTGTATGCACTTTAGTACTTTTGAAGTGCAAAGGTTATTCAGATATACCATCTCGTATTAGCTTTATTTTGCCTTTTTTTGTCTTTATCCCTACTTTTCTTCCTGTTGCTTTCTTGGTGCTTTTTTCCGTATTTACTCACACATATACGTAGACATCTACAAACACACTATCACTCATGCGCTAGGCGGGACTCCAACCCCTCTTGGAAATTAAACACAGCCAATAAAGCTTGTATTGTTCTCCTAATGCAGCGACATCGGACAAAAAGCACGAAATTTACTCTATGAGGGACTTTAGTTTAGCCCTCAAATGTTAGTTTCAACGTGCCCGAAAGATAAAGCGCACACTTACCAAAAGCCTCTGCTTCATAGTGTTTTCCACAAATTATGAAATAACAAAGTGGTTTATGAATGTTAAATGTACTGATCTAGATATACTTTGGTTAAAAGCATGGTATCTATACCTCTTTCATCCGGTGTAACCACTGCATATATTTTCATCGCAGACTTAGTATAGTATCGCCCATGCCAGAGCTGGTGAGCTGGTGTTCATTGAGCACAGCCTGCTCACTGCCTTTCACTGATAACTGTATGTTTAGTAGGCAAAAAAAAAAAAAATTAAGGTTGCTCAAGGTATCCTTAACGGCTTTACTCATCCCACTGCCTTTCAGAGTGTCAACTGGTCGCGTGGACCATGTTGTCACATATCTTACTTTGGTCGCTCTAAGGCATAGAGTCTGTTTACACAACTCATGTGCAGTTGGTTCACAAAGGAAATTCGCGCTACCCACAACTAATGACTATCATAAGTCCATCTCCGCGTTTCAGAAAAGCCAAACCTCTATCCCTGTCCTTAAAGACCAATAGCAAGCCCCATCATAACATGTTGACTCCACGTGGAATCTCAGTTACCAAAACTCTGAATTCCAATTCTTTTCTGTTTCATTAGCTACAAAGGTTCATGTTAAGATGTTGCCACTCGGCCTGAAAGGACTCATGAGGAAGGGACCGTGTTGTAAAACGATGAGGGTTCCTCAAAGGAAGCGGCCGAACTGCACACGCGTTGACTAAACATACTCTGACTCAACAAGCGGAATGTTTACCAACATTCTCAATGCACTGTCGTAACCGACTTGGCAACAGCAGATTCCTTCTCTAAGAGTAAATTGAGAAGACCCTCTCTGTTGTGTTCATGTCATTAGCAGCGGAAAAAGGATGAGGGACAGTTTTACAACTTCTTGAAATGTGGTCGTTAAGGGATGGGCACTACTATAGTTACCACACGGTCACTGGTGAAGTTTGTATGATTAACACTTCTTGTATATATTACACTCGCAAAACGTCAGGGTTTTAACCGTTACTGAAGAGATGATATTACATTTTCCCACTTTACTAAGTAACACAATTCATTTCACAAGCATTAATTATAACACATATGCTAGTATTAAAAAAAGAGAAATTGTTTTGTAGTATATACGTAGGTATGTGTACGTGCGTGTCTTTGTGGGTAATGTGAAAAACACTCCACCTATTTTGATAATTATTTCACCATTAAAAACCTCAGTTCTTTGTGATGGACATGGTTTATAAAATGTCTAATGTAATTTCATATACCTATTATTAAGAGATTAAACAGGAATAATAAATCCCTTGTACCTGAATAGGAACTCGCTGAAATTACAAAAGAATATGACTCTGAAGAAAGCCTTGCATTTCAGGTGAGAATGTCACGGAGTAGAAAATATGCGTTGTTACTCAACAGAATATGCATGTAAAATAAAAGAAATGCCCTGGGTATTTCATTCCAATAAATGTATATGTAGATGATCACGATTTAATAACAAATACACAAAAAGTAATAATAAGAGGGTCGAATCTGCTTATGGTGGTAAGATACACATGTGTTGCCAGTGTCAAATACTTTAATAACCCTCAGAAAAGTTTTCGTTTATTTCGTTTGTAGGTAAGAGGAAACCACGGGAAAACATGGTTAGCAGATTAACTAAACAATTTTATAAAGGGAGGAAGTCGCATGCAACTAACAGTAGACGTCAATCAACCAATGTGTTATAATTAACAGCACAATATTATTTTTCTCGATGGGCGCAAGCTATGCGTCTTTTTCAAAGCGGTTAAAGACTGGTTTACAACCACCAACAATGGTAACGATAACCGGAGCGAGAAACTTGTAATACATATATTTACATGGAAGTGTTCACAACCGACAGGAAGCTTTCCCGGTTCCCGGGAACGGGAAAGAAGACTTAACCAAGTTTTAACTTTCTGTTCCCGTTACCGAGCACGGCATGTTAGACATTTCGCTGTAGACATTAATTAAGGTAGTAGTAACACTCTAGTCACAAGCTATAAAAATATCATTGTTCAGCTAGAAACAAATGAATTCCCAATGCGCAATATCAACCTCCATTTTCTGTATCTTGTGGTTCTTGTTCCTGGTCTGTTGTGAACCAAAATACTGAGTGCTGCCTTACTTCCCGTTGCCGCTGTCGTTATGGTTCCCGTTGTTGGGTGGTTTTGAACCAGTCTTAAGACGATGGGGAATGTACGTATTTCCCAGCTTCAACTCTATTTTGTTGTATATGTTAAGGGTTTCTGTATAATGTGAAGGCCATGTAGCTTTAATGCTACTAAATGACTTTGGGACCAAAGAGGAGGTACAAGAGTTTAACATTTGATTACATGCTGTGGTTATCTAAAAAGGCACTCGGATATTGTGATCAATGATTGTTCCGGCGTTCCTCAGGGCCCCATTTTGGGGACGAGAGTAGAAAACCCAAAGTACCCGAGCCAGCCAGTGTCCGGGAGTATAACCGGGCCACCCTGACACTCGGGATCACAAATAGGGAAGCCTGGTCCTCCAGGTTAGGGATTGTGCATCAGACCAGCACCCTGATACCGTAAAAGGTTTATTGCTAAAGAATCTCTACAAAGGAATGTTGGCAGGATTACTGGAAGACGACCAAGGCATGTTAAACGGACTAGGAATAAAATATCTATTGGTATTTGGAACATACAAACACTTCTGCAGCATGTAAAAATGCAAGAAGTGGCTGAACAAATTGCGAATACAAATATTGATCTTATAGCCTTGCAAAAAATGCGGTGGAAAGGAAACTTCATAACAGACAAAGAGAACTACGCAGTTTATTGTAGTTGTAATAAGGACAAAGCAGATCAGGCTGGCACTGGCTTCATTATAAATAAGAAGCTTAAAAGCCATATCATAAGTTTTTTGTCATCTAATAATTTATATCAGAATCGTGAGAAGACATAGTACTGATTCGAATCACTTCCTAATGAGAACTATAATAGAAAAGTAGTGTCTTAAGTTTATTCTAAGAAGAAAACATCCAGTGCTAATTGAATAAAGTAAATTTAAAGAATCCGCAAAAAGTTCCTGAATATAGAAAAGTAATGAGCAAAAAATTAATAGATATAGTTGAAACTGTCCTGAAGGTAACAACTGATACGGTAACTGAAATCATAAGTAACCAGAAGAAAACGTAGAAACGAATAATAGGTGAAAAATGTAGGGACATAATCCCGCAAAAGAATGAGGCTAGGAAGAAAGAACTTCTACTAAACACAAGAGCATACTATGAAACTTATGTCAGGAAAGAAGAAAATATTAAGGTTTGTAGGAAGAAAAAGAAAGAATGGCTGAACCAAGTAGAAAATATTAATTTTAAGAAAAACGAAACCAGGGAATTCTTTAATGAATTGAAAAACTTCCCAACATGTGCGGAGATGAAGAAGGTGACATTCTCCCACAGCAAAATACAGTTTTGAACAGGTGCGAGAAATAGTTTAGTAATACTCATATATTTAAGGAAATGGAAATTACAAAATCGGATGATAATGAAGTATCTGCAAATAATAATGAGTTTCAAACTCCATTCTAAATGGGATCACTTACACAGTACATAATCTAAAAACAAATAAAGAAGCTGATTCTGGCAACACACCACCTAAACTAATGATTAGGGCTCGGAAGTTCATGCCCTAAAAACACTGAAATATGCATGCCAATATGCTCTTAAAAACTTGAAAATATGCCAAGAAATATGCACTATTTAATGAAAACAATTAATGTTCCTTTGCAGTAGACAAGACGAGTTAGTATAAATAATAAATCAAGTTACCTTATTCCATACAGGTTGAAGCAGAATTGGTCCTGCTGCTAGTATTAACTGCTAAATTGGAGTTCACAAGCAACACTTTGCACAAATTTTCAACTGTCACACCATCTAAGTCTCTGTGATGTTATGTATCATGGTTTGGTTTTACATTCTATCACTTTACTCATCATTTCCCAAGGTCCTCCATTGTTCTATAAATTTGATTGGTCCTCTTGAAATCTTTCTTTCAAGTATTGAAAGCTTTTACCTTTGGGGCTCTTTAAATACCCGGGTTCCACAGCCACATCTTACAAGGGTCTTATAATTGTGTTGTACATTTTAGATTTGCACTTAATAATATAAACGTACTTTTAGATTATTGTACACAAAGTATATTTTATTCCCCTGGGCCTCTCTCCCTCTCCTTTATGTCTTCTTCTTGTTCTTCTTCTCCCCCCCCCCCTCTTCTATTGAGCATTGTTTGCTATAGATCCGAGTATTTGAATGCTTTGATTATGTTGATATTTATGATTAGGTCTTCCAACCTGTTTCATCCTTTAGTACATTTAAACATTTTGTCTTTTCCACGCTTATCACATTATCACAAGTCCGAATTGTGTTCATCCCATAACTGTTGCAATGTTCTTTTTTGTTCTGGGCGTAACAAGGATGTCATCTGCATAACTTATACATTATTTCAATCGATATGCCATATTACCTCTCAAATATAGCTTATTTAAAACTGAACTGAATCTATTGCAATCCTAAGCAATGTATTGTAGCCTATGTTTAATAGGGTAATGGATTTATAATTAGGGCATTCTAGTCTGTCCATATTTTTCATATCCCCCACTCCATGTGGTCATTATGGCCCTTTCAAATAGTGCTCTTCCCTTAAGATACACAGGATGCTCCTATATAAAAGCCTGTTTTTCTCAAAACTACATTTCTGCACATTCCAAAAGAAGGTCGCGCCTCAGTTTTGCTTCAAATTCAATGAAAACTTCCAAAAGTATTCATAAATAGCAGCTAAACAAAACTATGCTTCAATATTGATGTTATCATTAACATGAATTCCAAAAACGTTTTTTTGTATGAAAAAAATCAATAATTTTTAAGATTAAATTTTCTTTGTTATTAAAAAATATGTACAGCATAATCAGCAAACGTATTTGAAATATCTCTTCATACAATTGTTACCCATGTTTTAGAGTATTAGTTCTGCCAATATAAATGAATTTTGAAAAGTCAATAGACGCGAGCTCTATTTTGAAAATGTGCCTATTAAATTCATAAAATAATTTATATATCCTAAACGAATTATCGAATTTTAATGAAATTTGGTGTACCGCCTATTCTCATATAAATACAAGCACAGTAAAAATTTCAGAAAAATCTATCAAGAAATGTGGAACTTTCAAATTTCACTCCCAGTGTCCCTTAAAGAGTCCCAAAGGCAAAAGCTTTCAATACTTGAAAGAAAGATTTCAAGAGGACCAATCAAATTTATAGAACAATGGAGGACCTTGAGAAATGATGAGTTAAGTGATAGAATGTAAAACCAAACCATAATACATAACATCACAGAGACTTAGATGGTGTGACCATTTGTATAGAATGTCAGATGAAAGAACTGTTAAGACAATATATAAATGGAGTCCTATCGAATCTAGATCAACAGACGAACCTAACAACAGATTGAACGACGACATATACAGAGATCTAAAAATCATGTAGATAATAAATTGGACTGAACTGATTAAGAACTGTATGGAATGGAAGAAAATTGTAGAGAAGGCCAAAACATTCAGCTAATGGAGTTGTAGTACCTATTAAGAAGATTGTTCAAGCGCCAAATGGTACATAGATTATGCAACATTTTCAGAACTTAGATGACTGTAGGAGATCAAGAAAACCAGACGTTCTGCCGATGCTTCACAAACTTTTGCCTGAAGATAAGAGGACTTTTCATCCGTTATTTGACATGGTTAGGGCTGTAGGAAGTTACAAACATAAGAGGTAAAGGGGTGCCACTGGAAAACTTCCTAGATCATTTTACAACAAAGCCATTAAGAATGGGAGGAGATAAGTGAACTTATTTAAACCGTCGTTTTGAAAGCTACCCGAGCAACCCCATATTGATGTTACATCAGTTATGCACAATTAACACCGAGCGAGAATCTCCGCGATAACGTGTGAGGCCCGCATTCAGAAGGTCGTGGGTTCGATTCCCGCGGCCAAACTTCCTGACCCATGGTTTTTTACCGGGGTTTTCCCAGGTCAACAGGCGAATGCTGCTAAGGGTATTTACATATACCCCGAATTTCCTGACCTTTTATTTCATTTCATGTAATTTCCATTCGGCTTTTCAGGGTTGTCTGTCGGCTGCGTTGAGAGGATGGCGTCTCTCCGTGTGTGGCAATTGCGCTCTGTAAGCACGGTTATCGATGCCGAGGTGGCGTTGCGATTATCTATACTAGGAGGGGCTATCAATGTAATACTGGAACTACGAGAACCGCGCGTCGAGATGAAGAACTACATGTAAACCTGTAACGACCCGCCCTCGGTGAGCGTCTCCTTGTGGCTCGTCGGCCGCCCGTACTATTATCTCATCCCTTCCGCCTGTAGCCTGACTTACAAAATCCAAATCAGAGTGATAAGTGCAGAATCGACATCGATATGTAATTAATCAATCAGTCAACACCAATTCAACGTTTGAAACTAATGGTCACTTTACTGAGGAATCATTAGAAAATTGCATTAACAAAGCTATATAAAGAGCTCATCACATTTATTACTATGGCCAGGGAACGGAGGGGTCACCTCGGACCAAAGCCCGTAATTTGTGCTTACTAATCTCCGGAGGAACGGATAAGGTGAAGGAATCACACAAGGCTATAGGCAGCATGCAGGCAGACGCACGGGCACACCGGTGGACTTCTCTGGGAGGTAAACTCGACCCACTCAAGGTGGCTCGCAGAAGGCTCCCATTTGGCAGGTCCGAAGAGAACTTCTCAAGAGCAAGTATCTCTGCCATCTGTCCGACGCCGGCCTACGCTGTACAGGCCTACCTGATATGTTAGGAAACGGGGTGCGAGAGAAACCATCCCAGAACTTGACTTGTGAACTAGGAAAACGAAGGAAAAATCCATGGTCTGAGTGCCCCAGGAATCGAGCTTAGGGACTCATCAAGGGGCATAGGTACAAAATATCTTCAAGGTCGACGTGCCGAGTCCCCTCCGTGACCTCTTGACTTATCCTATCGCCGAATCCCCTCCACGACGTCCTACCCTATCCTATTCTAATACGAGACAACATCAAAAGAGTAATGAAAAATGGGATTTGTGTTTCTAAAATATGATTTTAAATTTCAGAAAATATTTTACTGCTTTCCCTGTGATTAGATGTAGGAATACCATCATAGCAACATTATGTTATACTACCCAGAAATAGCCACCGTTTACTTTAATCACTGCATTCTTTTGCTGAAAATATCAACACTTTGCATTTATTAAATTCTGTGTTGCAGTTCTCCAGATATTTTTGAAAGTAAAATTTAAAATATTATGTGTGCGTTTTAAATTCTTTGTAAATGCTTCACAATCATCTATCAACATTAATGCTATTGTGCATATCAGATGTACTAGCATTATCATAATTTCCCCCCGAAATAAGGAATTTAGACATACATATTAGGAGTGAATATTTCACGATTATTTATCTGTTTGTCAAATCATTGGTCAAAATAATAGTTTCATAGACCATTGAATTAAGTGAATATTGTGCAGTTCGTTGAAAACTATTTGAGAGAAGGTTCAAACAGATAATATGGTTAAATGCACAGATGGATGTTACATTAGAAAAATGGCGCATGGAAATTAGCGTTACATATAACATATACCATATAGCGTTACATATACCATATTTATTACCAAGAACCTAGAAATTTTTAAACCTGCTTTACATAAAGCGTTTATTGTCATTTGTGTATTGGTATAAAGAATTATAAAGGGAAATAGTTTGTTGTCAGGATAGGTTCTTTGCTTTAGTTATACTAAAAATGCAAATTGACTTTCTTGTTACGCGTGATTCCAGAGCAGTACGGCCAGTAACTTAATAAGTGAAGATAACCTGAGACGCAAACATGTGAAGGTCGGTAAATTGCAATTCTTCCAGCATGTGTAGATTGTAGCAGTTAACAGATCTAGAACCTTGCTGTGGTCAAGCAAAGGACAGGATATCGATTCGATGTAGGTATATTGTGATTTCTTACCTCGAGACCTGCGTCAAGGGTGGAGTCATAGACCTATGTTTACAGTCCACTTCACCTTTGTTATATAAAGCAAGCGCACACTTCCTGTATGTACCTGTAACTCATGGAGTTACAGGAGCTGCAGGAGTTCAAAAGGTGACTTTCGGTGAGAAAATGCTGTTTCTTGCTAGTTAGATATATATCTGCAAGGAGTTTCTCAAAAACTGTGAGTTCACACAATGAAGTGTAAGAGTCAAGTGTTTCACGTTTGTACAATGCTAAGCAGTGCCATTAAGTGCACCAATGATCAGATTCCTCCAGTAATTCAAATGGCTTGTTTCCATAGTTCGCTATTTTACTCAAAATCCCATTCTTTTAGTAAAGAGTGCAATTTCTTGAACGTGTGACTTCAATTATGTAGTTAATTACGGCAAATTTCTCTTCTTCTAATGTTTTTAACGCCCACTCTTACCTCATTAGGCACCACAGGCGGTGACACTGTGATGTAATTGGATGATAACACTGTTCTATAATTTTTTTTTCTATTTCTGGAGGAAAAATGAGTGATTCATATTGACATTTTAACGCTAAATTCGAATCTGTTTTTTAGTTTTCGAACATCAGGGATAGTTTAAGAGTAATCTGATTTTTCATTTCTTTTAATATTTTCATATCAACATATAATATATAGCTTTAATTTAGTCATAGGCATACTGGCAAAAACAGAAGCTGATAGTTAAAGTACTCACATAATGCTCACTTTTTAATACTTATTTAGAGGAATGTTTATAAAAACATTGAAAATATGGACAGAAATTTGCCACCACAAAGTTTCGTGTCTTATTTCTTCCTTTTCTTTATTGAGCATCCTTCTTGTCCCGAATTATACTCCAGCAAAAATCAGCTAACATTGTGGGAATCCATTTCCCTTTATACCGTTTCTCCATGGTCTTTATGAAATCTTTCTATATGTTCAATAGATACTTCACTGCAACTCACTGGAAAGAAGTCTAGATGAGAGTCCATTAAATATACTTTCAAGGACATGTTGCTTCCTAAATCTTGATAAGCTTCCACCCTTTCTTTCACAATCACTTTACATTTAGGGTATCTTCTACTTCTAAGGAAGTTTTGTGTTTCTTTATCGAAACAAACCCAGACTCGCTTTTCTTTCTCTGCCATGCTTCAAAATTTCGGTCTAGTTGAAGTTGTCGAATCTGAGGACAGAGAAGTACACCTTTAGTTTTAGCAGCTGATAGACCAGAGAATTTGTCTGCAAGTTATGTAAATCCTCTGGTTGTTGGATCCATGCCCTTTATAAATTGTTTAATTAGGCCGAGTTTTATGTGGAGGAAATACCGCGTGGAAGAGAAGTCATTACATTAATTTAAACCAGTGATAGATCTCGGTATTTGAAACACCTTTTGTATCTTACGTTTTTGTCTCTGACCATTTCCTACGACGATGTTTTAGTTTTCTCGAAAACAAGCTGGCAACACTGCAGAGTGTGTGGGTGTCAGTTTCCCTAGCTCAGTACGTAAATAAACACAGTAACGGTGCTTCTTGAGAACACAAACAAATACCTTTCCTTGTCCTTTTGTGTTTACTGCGCGTGTATAGACCAATCACAAGCGTTAGTTCCCAAAACATTAAAGCGAAGAACTGTTTACATTCACAAACCAGCTCAATTCCCTGACCAACCTCAACGCAACGTTGTCGACCTACTGCACGTGTGAAAAAGCTGCTTTGAGTATTCCTTCACATCTTTTAAGTGATTAATTTTTTCGAAATCCTGTGTGATGTCGCATAATTATTACTGAAGCTATGTCAGAAATAAGTTACTCTACGCATCTTACGAGTAACAATCTGTTATCTTTGTACATTCTTGTGGAATTACGCATCCAAGTTGAATAAAAAAACATTTATTTTTTTGAAATCGACTGATCAAAGAACAAAATGCCATTAGACTTTTTGTTTGTAATGCTTCTATGAAGCACATATTAGAGGGAATCTAACGACTTCCCTTCCAGCCTGTATATCTACACAACCAGATTTTCCCGCTGCACACTTTTTTCACCAGCTTTCCAATTTCGTTTAGGCCATTTCTTTTCTACGTAGTGGGATCTTGTATCTCGACCATCCCACTCGCAAAGCAAATACCCCATTTTGTCTAACATTGCTGCATCCCACACAACAAAGCAGTTACCTTAAAATCGCCACACAACTTCCACTTACGTTCATTGTACCCAATTACTTTGAGCATAGTTGCCAATATCTCATAATTCTCTCATAGCTCTCTTTATATTGTTGATGTCTAATAACATTAATTTATTGTCTATAATAGACTCATTAGTAGGCTAAACCTTTGTGGTCTCCCTTATATAAGGGTAGCTATCCTATATGGATTTTCGCTCTCTGAAGAAGTCAAATAAATAGCAGTCTAAAGTTACTTTAGATTGGTAGAAATCATTGCTTTCTCACTGTAATTTTGAGGTTAACTTGCCTCACTATTTGAAAAGTCACACCAATGTATGAAAAAGAATAAGAAAGTTAATGTTGGCAACTATTTATATCATTTTTATAAATTAATCATATTTCTGCTAACGAAATTCTGATTTCAGATTTGAATTTGGCAATGTGAATTCCTTTAGAACTACATGTTTTCATCCTAGAAATAGAACCTTTGTAGAACAGAATTATTGTGGAAATTTGGGCAGGAAATCTTCCAGACCGAAGTTTAGGTTACCTACCCGGAATTTGCCAGTTATAAACATTCAGGAAAACTTGGAAATAAGCTTAGTTTGGGAGGATGGTCCCGACTTTTAAGCCGCAGAGCTCTGGCTCCCGACCCCGCGATTTAACGATGCGTGTTGGTTTGCGAATTTCTTATGTAGTTGAAAATTATATTTAAAGTGATAGATTACCTTTTACAAAATCCACTATTTAGACCATAACATAGTTGTTTTATTTGAAACACAAGTATTGATTTCAAGTATTTACATATTTTAAGGGGTCTAGTTTCATTTTCCCGAATAAAATTCTCCCTAATAGCAATCAGCAAGACAAATTTTTCTTACATTGTCTCCTACTGAATGCTTTAAATCAAGCCGCACATTATCATCAGTGATGCTGATGCTGATGATTATGGTTACAACCGAGCTGGCAATGTTCGGGACCGATGGTGTGCAACAAGTTGATCACCCTCTTCATGGAGTGTGCATGCCGAAGCAAAAGGGAACCGTTTTGCACGCCATGCACAGTCAACTTTAGTTATCGTTAAGGCCCCGGGGGTGGGGGAATCAGCCACAAAAACGTTACAACAGTTTAGTTCCGGTAGTGCCGGGCTTATACACTACCTGTGCCTCGTAATCATAAGGGAGGGGGTGGACTCGCTCACGTAATACATACAAGGGCAATCGTAACCTATGTACCAATCCTTGTGAAATGACGGACCCAGCGTCATACAGTTTATTGCACATTTATTCATAAATCATTGGAACAAAACATATTTTAACAAAAAGCAACACAATGTCCACTCCAATTACTTTTTTCTCGCTTTATTTGTATTCTAAACGTTTGCACTAAGACACAGTCCCCTTTTACCGACGTCAACACAACAGTTTTTCCTACTATTCCAGCTCACAACTGGTTTCTTCTCGTAGCCTTGATTCACTCCTTTCACCGCCTGTCTTCACTTACTCTGTCCCTCAAACACTAACTCCGACGATACAATCACTCAACACGCGTTAAAACTTCTTCACTTCGACGCAACGTATCTTTCGCAGCCCTCTTGTACTCACTGACACCCTGGCCGACTGAACAACTGCCTGCCCTCACGTGCTCCGCTAGCTTTCACACCGGCGATGACGTAGCCAGATATTTCTCGAACTTCTTCGAATAAGCCAGTCACCAGATGCTTCTCGAATCATCTGAAAACACCCCCTTTTTGATTTGCTGCTGTGATTGTCATGTGTGTGTTCGCGTAAGCGGTGTGGGGAAGCTTGACCGTGAGCGCCTTTGATACCTGCCGCGCTTGGTATGTAGTGTGAAACAGCTTGGCCCCCCACCGTCCTTTGTTGTGAGCTGCGGCCAGCGTCACAATAATTTCCAGTAATATGAATATAAACAAAGGTAATACTGGATGGAATGTACTGCTTCGGCTAATAGATACAGGTGTAAGAAACATAAAATGCTAAGTTTCATTTCGCTAGGTTTAATAGTTTTGTAAAAATTTAAGTTTTTCGGTAGTGTAAATGGTAACGCTGTGCTGGCTTCGCACACGCCAACGACCTGTGTTGAACCCGAGCAACGCCTGCTTCCAGGCCAGTACTGCCTCAGATGAAAACAAAACATGACTGGCGTGTGCCTGGCGGCCATCACTGCCTCAGTTGTAAACAAAACGCCCGACCGGCGTGAGCTAGCACTGCACTAAAACATCAAACAAAACACTGGCCCAGGGCATAGGGTCAGTCCTTTCACACCCCAGCGACTTGTGTGGAAAACGACCTGCCCTTGCCATCAGATATAAACAGTGAAGCAGTCACAATCTCGGGCGAATCGGCAAGAATCGATGTGTCATATCTGAAAGGTATGAAAGGTAACTGAAATGACGCGTTCGTTCAAGTAATAATGAAGATGCAGTTTTCCTTAGGTAAGGCAGCAGAAGAATGAATCTATCAAAACCACGTATTTTAGGGTAAAACAATGCTGACATAGAGGGATATAGATTTTCCTAATATTGGACCGTCTTCTTAATTATTAATTATTAGCCCCGGCACTACAGCCCATGAAGAGCCAAGGCTTACCGCCCAGCTGCTGCGTCCCCCACCTCGGCCCATTACAGGCCTCATTAGTGGGATGCAGTCCTGGAGGGTGGTACGTGGTCAGCGTCCCGATCCCTCCTGGCCATTTATGCGGTCTTCACGCCCTGGGGCCGCTACTTTTCTATCAAGTAGCTCCTCAACTGGTCCCCCCGGGACTAACGAGGCTGAGTGCACCCCGTGCCACACCTACCAAGGGGATAAAATCCCCATGCTGGTACCGGGGATCGAACTCAGGTCCTCCGCGCCAGAGGCAAGCGCGCTACCAACTGCGCTACGGAAGCGGTCTATTATTAATTATTACAAATTATTATCATTATTATCCGTCACCAGCTGAAGCAATAGTAATTGCTTTTAGCACAGAAGTAAATAAAAGTATTTGCCTTTATTTTTCTAAAACATTTGCGCTCTTCTGTGGATTATCAGGCTAAAAGAAAACTAATGATCTCGTCATAAATTGCAGCTCTGTTATGTTTTTTATTTTATTTTGTCTGTTTATTTTTATATCTATTTATTTTTTATTCTTAAGGGGAACATCCCCCTTAAATTAGTAGCACCATGTCTAAGTACTCCCTTGATGTGAACGGGTTCATGACTGCAAGGTAAATTCCTTCGTATTGCAGACAATTGCACTTTAACCCTTGCGTCTCCACCCGGCAACCTACACACCAAACGCCAAGCGATACCTCCCCCACCCCCATGCACCCGAACTTGTGAGACCACGCGACCAGCAAGTTTCACATGGCCCACGACGTTGCCATATTTCGCGTAGAAATTAAACTTTGGATGATCCTTTAACATTAAATTGTGGCTAAATTCATTCGAATTAAGATAAAACTGCATTACAGCGTTGTTAACACAATGCTTGCGCCACAGTTAGTGAAATAATAAACCATTTATACCTATCCGTTCGTCAACAAGCTAGATGGCTCCAAATGTTTGACACAAATCCTTTTTTTTTTTTTTTTTTTTTCCGGCGAAACGGTTCTTTATTGACAAAAATTGTATTGGGCATATTTGTTACACTCATCATGTATAATCTCTGGTTAACGTGTGGCCGAAGCATTACCTACCATCCTGTATTAATAGTAATACTAACAACGCACACAGTGAACGAAAAGGTAATTGATTGTGACCGTATTATACATTATGCCTGTGCACATGCTTTGTTACAATGAACAACAGTATATATTTTGAAGTTTGTGAACGAAAACGATCTTCTGTCTGTATTTGGAAAAGCTTTTCTCTACATCGCATAACGTGATTGGGGAAGTTTAAATCAAGACGAGGTGTTATTTTTTCCTACATTTTCCTTTGAACCTTCTAGCTCATTCCGTATGCCGTTGTAGCTCAACTTCGCGTATTTCTTGTGTATTGTCGTATAGGGTGGCAATGTTTTCTCAGTATTACTTTTTCTACTACGTAAAGTAGAGGAAGTATTGTATTTCACCCCAAAATTCGAGATTTAATCGGAAATATGTTTTGAGGCCCCCTAAACCAAAAAAAAAAAAAATGGAAAAAGGTCCATGCGTGTGTCTGTCAGTCTGTGGACAGCATAACTCAAAAACGAAAAATTGGTTAAGAATCAAAGTTGGTATTACGTTTAATGTCTTTCAAGGATGCGACACGAATATTTTGAAGAAAATTGCTTCATCCTAAACTAATCTTTACATGGAAAATTTTTCGAAAATTTTGATTTTCTTGAAAATAGCTCTAAAGATTTTGATTAAAATGCCATATGTTTGAGATACCTTTATGACAAATGAAATGTATATCTTGAATTTTCTGGCTATAGCCCCTGTAGTCGTATTACTCTGGACGACTTTTGCGTAGCTGGCAAACCGTAGGAGATAGACCAAATCTTGCTATAAAAATGTAAAAGTTGCTAAAATACACAATTTACGTCTGAATAAGTTTTAGTGTAGAGTGAACCATTTCGGAGATATACCTTGTTATTGGTGTGAGTTTTGGAGAACTTACACTTCTGTCAAATATAACATCATTATTCATTTTTAATGTTAGCCGTGCAAAGAGAATGGAATCTCCAAGCTTTAAAACATTTGACTATCGCTCCAAGCCTACTGTGTTCTCATATTCCCCTTGCACATACAAGGAAATAATCTGAGGAAGTAAGCAATAAGAAAATTTCTGCAAATGTTTATCTCAACTAACATGAAGAAAACATTGGAGTAGGAGTTTGCAGGAATGGTTAGTACAAGAGTAGAGAAGGTCATGTGAGTGCCACACATCAGATTTTATTTTTCTAGAAATTGCTTGAAACAACGATTTTCGAACTTCCAGAAGGTGATGTTTACGCCCAACATCATATTGTATATATCACGAAGAAAGGTATTGTTTCTGCCTGAATTAAGCTTAGAAGTTGGAGGCATATTTTCCTACCTCTTTCTCCGTTTTTATGTATGCATAATGGAACGAATTTTCTATGCTCTGAAGTTGCGAAATGTTGGTCTGTATCAGGGCCTCTCAAAGCTTAAAATCGCACTGGATGCAGTCCAAGGTATAGAGCAGGCATGTCAAACATCACTCCGAGGGTGTGAAGAGAGGGGTCTACCCCTCCTTAACTGCAGTAGGAGGCGCTAGTAGAACCGGTTTTCGCTTTGTTTTTCCCGTTTTCCGATTTGATCATCACGGAGGGAGGGAAAATAGGGGAAAATTTTTCACGCCTGGTGAGTGCTGTTTGACACCCCTGGTATAGAGTTTCCTTGCACCGTGCATCGTGGCGACTCGGTTAAGCTCGGCTCAGCTCGCGCGCTGCAGAGCGAGCCCATTTCAATAGACAACTACCTTATCAGTGGAATAAACGCGTGCAATACAACCTATAGTAGTGGGGCAACTTGCTCCAAATTAATAAGCAAAGCATGTCCAAAATTCATTTAAATCGGAGTGGGAACTTCCTTATTTTTTTTTAAAGTTGTGACCACAGAATCAAATACCTCATCTGCAGCACAATAATTACGTGTGCGGCACAATTATCTTTTGAAAGCACCCTAACAGAGTACACGCAGAAACATATTGTAACAAAACGACAATCTTGAAATCCTGTTACTTTTCCAACACTTTATTTTCTTCTAAGTTTTACTATAAATGCACAATTTCCTTCTCGTTGCTAACACAGTTTACAATCTTCTCCACTATTACAGTTCACAATTACTATTCTGATAACTTTTCTCACACTTTCACTGTCCCTTAGTTCTTGACCATTACGATACAATCACTCAACGACACATACGTGCTTGCTGACAGGCTGGCCGACTCACTCACGTAACTAAAAAGTAACTGTACACGACGACTTACACACTAAACAATTCAACTCTAAACTAACTCGAACTGGTACCTACTCTGTCACTTACTCGGCTGAACTCTACTGACTGTATCTGTCGTATTTATACTGGAGTCGGCGTCACGTAACCTTCGAAAACCCTCCATATACACTTGCAAAGATAACTCAGCGGTAAGTTTCTGGAATCTTTATTTTGTGTTATATCGGCGACATTGTTTATAATCACATACACACAGTCGCTCGCCATATCCAAGGTCACCCGTCCCCCTCTCGTCCATATATTGTTGAACTACCCAGTGTCACAATATGGTAAAATCATAGGGGACGCTAGAGAGGAAGAATTAAAGAGATTGCTACATCTAGCAGAAGAGCATTATTGATCCAAAATGAGGTCTGTAACAGTACTTTTAGATCATTAAAACAAAACACTGGATTTGGTATCAAAAACCATATTAACCAGTTTAACACTGCACCCGCACGTAAATAGTACGCAGTGAGGAAGGACTGCGCTGAAAGTGAGGAAGAGGGAGACTGCAAAGCGAGCGAGAGAGAGAGAAGCACAAGGAAAGAGCGACTGAAGTTTGCAGCGAGGTCAACTTTTCGTAGTCGCATTTTGCTCCTTGCACCGGTGCATGCACCCTGAGAAGCTTTGGTCTATATACTTATGGTAGCCACACCTTATTTTAATTGGACACAACTTAATAATATTCCGGGTGTCAGAGGGAAGATATTCTCTGCCATAATTTGCAAACAGTGCATCTGTTGTGATTTTTTTTTTTTTTTTTTAAATGTCTTCTCTTCTACAGGAGCTGTTTTCACTCGAAGCGTATTCCCTTAGTGTTTGAATGAAAACTGAGTAACATGTACACCCGTGGACAAAAAAATGAGTCAACTCCAGATTCTAAGTGTCGATCGTAGAGTTTTGTGCATCTTCGTAAAAGCTGTGTTTACAACGCACACGAAAGAACTGTGTAACGGCCTGCCACTTATAGCGCAATGGCTAACTTATGAGTACTGAAAACAAAAACACAGAATAACGTTAGGATAGACGAGAGATTAACAAGGCATTGCTTCCACTCATAAGTACCTAGGTTCTAATCCCGCGTCGCTTGTCATTTTCACTGTTTGTTAATTTTAGGACTGGTTATGTAGAACATAATACTGCATTAATATAACTTAATATAACATTAATATAGCTTTGAAGTTATGGGCTTATCCATGCACACAAAAACATCAATAATTCTGCTAACACTCCTATTAGATAAATAAAAATATATGTAAATAAACTGTCATCTTCCAAAACAAAAACATAACAAATAAGCATTAATATCGGGTGTAAGAACCCTCAGCACATATAACTGTCCTCAACCTTTGGGGCATAGACAACATTAAATGCCTGCAGTAATGTGGACGAGAAGCTACAATGTGCCAGGCTTCTTGAATTGGAGCCATATTTTGTTCTTCGACCACTACAGGGAAATTGGAACACAGCCCACACATTCTCAATAGGGTTCAAATCCGGTGAACAGGGAGGCCAGCCTACCACTCTATCCTGCCTCTCTGAGAACCAATTTGGAAACCTTTCACTATGTGTGGACAGGATGATTATCGTATACCAATTCAATAATGTATCAGAATATCCCATCCTTAGAGAGGGAACCAAACTATTCTCGAGTATTACTGTGTACTGCGCACTGTTCAGTGTATTGTCAAGCTGCCACAGCACACCTAGACCGTCCCTTGACATCCAGTCCCAACACGATACAGATGCGCGACCATGATGAAATTGTGAAGCCACGTATTTTGCATCGCATCGGGATCCCTTTGGATGATAGACAACCACCTTTCCCTTACGTGTGGAAGAAAATGTCACCTCGTCTGAGAATATCACGTTATTTCAGTTGTGACTGGCATTTTCCTCTGTAAGCGAAAGGCGAAACATTCTGTGATTGTCTGTCAGATACTTTCTAGCTACCGTCCGCATATTAAGTCCTGCGTCATTTACACGTCCCAGAGCTGTTCGAGCTGATCCAGGGAAATCTGAATCAGAAGCAATTTGGAAAGGGTTCCTCTCTGCTTCTACGATTAAAGCTGCATCCGTTTCTGAAGTTGCCACGCATCTTCTTCCTGAACCAGGAAGACGGTATTCAACCCCTCCCCTGGATAATCTCGCCCACCTCTGCACTGTAGATGCAGGGACTCCAATACGAGCTGCAGCTTCACGAGCAGAGACACCTCCTACTGGGCTACTGCAAGGAGTGACTTCCTTGTGCCTATGCCTTTGTGTGTACGTTCTGCCATTGTCAAGCGTGGTACGATTCATTGAGAGAGAACTGTGCCTGCCTGATGCATTTGCGCACCACGTGCTTTCGTGTGCAGCATATTGCTGTTCCTTAGAATAAACGGTTAAAGAAGCACAATAATAACTATCATATTATTAACTTTAAGGAATGACGTGTAGGAAATAAGTATATTTAAAATAACTAGCCGCTATGCGTTGTTTCAACAGGGAGGATCGCTTCATGCGAGAAGCGAGCCAGCGACCCTCACCACTGGATTAGCCACAGCGCACAGTGAACACACCTAAAAGATGGCAGGTTTAATAATGCCCTACTATCCAAACTGTATCCTGTTTTATGTCGTTAATATTGGTAGTTTGTAGTTAAAGAAGCTAAAGCTATGTATTTGGTTATGATTACTGATCATATGGGTTAGTAATATTAAGATTTGGAACGTGTGACAACTTGTTGCTGCCGCTACACAATTGTATCGCGGATGGTGTAAACAAGGCACTGTGCCCAGTAGGACTTAGACGAATTTGGCGTCACAGACATGACTCATATTTTATTTTTTGTTTTGTTTTTGTCCACGGGTGTACCTATTTCTAAGTTAAGCAACGATATGTTTTACTCACATTACAAGATATTCAGTAACGTAATGTTTAAGTGAGTGAAATAAATATTTTGTTGTTTAACGACGCTGTCAATTGCCAGGATCACATCAGCGTCGCCGGTGTGCCGGAATTTCGTCCCGCAGGAGTTCTTTTACATGCCAGTAAATCTACTGACATAGAGCTGACGTTTTTAAGCACACTTAAAAACCATCGACCTAGGCCGGGTTTGAACTCGCGACCTTGGGATCAGCGTCTAACCAACTGAGCCACCCAGACCGACGCAGTGAGTGGTCTGCATTTAAAGATGCAATGAAACGTTTAGTCGCTATTAAACATATACTCCTTATTAACGTCAATAGCAATAATATACGTAACACTACTGTTAAAAACGTGTGTAAAATATTTTTTAATTTTTGTTTTAAAATAATTCAAAACCTTAAGGCCAGATTCAAGGCGCCTTCCTGTCAAAACGTGCTCATCTGATTTCCCTTTTTTTCCAAATCATTGTGTGTTCAGTCGGTCCCATAGCTTGATATATTATTCTGAAATAGGCTCCTTCTTGGTAGTGTCTAATTGCCACTTTTACTGGATGCAGCACCTGAAGATGGAGCACCGGTGGAATGAGATGGCGGGGGAAACCGCTTCTGCGCCGTTTTGTCTGCTACAGATCCCACCTGTGATCGAAATACATACTATAAAACATATGAATGTTTCAACAACACAGACGCGTGCTACTTCAGAAATCTCACAGCACACCTGTTTTTCAATTTCGACTGATGTTTTAAGACCAGTGCTTATTTTCGTGTCTTTAAAGTAGGTTTTGAAGTCAATGAGTCGCTACAGAACTAGTAGTATAAGTAAAGTTAATGTGCTTCAAATTTTGAATTTGTGTGTGAGGTTTTCCTACGTTAATGAAATTCAAAACTAAATTTTATGCTTTCTGTTTAATAAATGTATATTTAAAATCTTCCTCTACCCCTAGTTATGCCATGCTTATAACCAATACGTAGATAATTGCTTGGGCGTTCACCTGTTTTGCCACATTGCCGTAATGGCCATTGAGAGAAGCTAAATTTTAATTATAAAACAGTTATTGTGAATGGTAACTATTAACATACGTAGGAGGAAGATCTACTCTGGATGCTAAATCATGAAACTTGATTTATTTATTTATTTTCTGCCAACCGGAAAGATCCAGATCTTGCTTTTGTACGGTGAATGGTCTTTTCTATTCAGTTATCTAGCGTCTGTCATAAAATAAAGAAATAAAGCGCCTCTTTCATGGGAAACGAACAGATAAAATATCGTACCATATGACCGATCAGCTGACAACTCGGATTTTATCTGGCACAAGGTACAGAGTATTCATAAATGGAAGATGGCTACGGAAAAAAAAAAGATGCTTTAGAGACCCAAATGCATAGAAAAACTACTGAATAAAGCATAGAATAGGGAACCATTATTAACTAAACAGAAATGTTTTTCTTATACAGTAAAACCTGGCTAAACCGGACCCCCTATATACCGGAAACCTGAACAACCGGAAAATAAATCTAGGAACGGAATTATTTCCCATGTTAAATAACACTTTGAACCGCAAAACTGCCTTACGCGGAAACTGAATAGTTTTTCCGGAACCGTTTGCATAAATAAGCTAAGACAGATTTTCATTATGCTTAATACATAGTTACGTGCTTTGATAACGAACTTGCCACGACTGGAGACATTTAAAGTGCAGCAGATATTGCTGCTGGAAGCAGCAGTTGTGAAGTCATGGAAGGAATGAACGACGACGACGAAGACGACGAAGTCAAGGAAAGGGAGCCCAAAATATCCACTTTTAGAGAAGCATTATCTGTTGTGAGTGACCTTCAGGAATTTGCAGCTTCCAAGAATGTTCCAGAACTCCTGGAGCTGATGCAGGATTCAACGGAGATCATAGAGCGTTCTCTTGTGAAGAAGTCGTGACTTTGACGGATATGTGGGGGAAAAGAAAACTGCAATTATGTATGACATGTAGTTGAAAATACAGGGAAAACATACAATTGAACCTATTTTTTATTTACAGAATTTTAGTTTAAATTATTCCTTCAATTTAATTCTATACGATTATATTTCTTGTAGCTTATTTGACTAAATTATGTACAACCCTTAGTAAGATGGAAACCCGTGAAAACGGAAAAATATCACTGGAACGATAGCGTTTTGTTTTAGGCAGGTTTTACTGTATTTGAATGTGGCTCTTACAAACATATATGTTATCTTTAATTAGTAGGCTGCGGATTTCGCAAGTAGTTTGCTTCAGGTTGTCCACACACAAAGCATTAGGTGCGTCGCACAAAATGTAAACAGCCGTGGCTATGAGTCACAGATATGGAAGGGGGCGCGATCACGTGAAAACTACACGCGTACAGTCGGATGAATAAACAACTAGAGCATGGCAATGCTATCGACTGCACAGCATATACTGCCTATGTGTACATATTTTCCATTACCGTTTGTGTACACGGTGCAAACATTGTATACTACATGGACCTACTGTATGCAGTATTTGTTCTATTTTTACAATATGTAAAATACAGTTTTAGTACAGTATAAACACAATTATCGTTTTGACATTCAATGCGTGTGCACATTTTAATATGCATGCTATACATTTTCAACAGTGTAGCTCGTATCTTTAGTGACACAATATTCCATAAGATGTAGATTTTTATTGTTAGTTGCTCCTGTGTGTGCACCAATTGCAGTGAATCACCATACACATCTTGAAGTTAGTGATGGCGAATCTCTTACGATTTGCAGTAAGATACTCCTTATATAATGGAAAACTGCGTTCTGCGTCGCAAATTGAATTATCAGCCACAGAACATCTTATATACCTAATCAAGTACCTTTCCATATGCATCTTTTAAGTTCCCCTTCCGTATTGTCCTTGCATTGGTACGGTTCTTTTTGTGTACTTTTCCATGAAACTTTTAAGAAATGGATTGTATAATTTGTTAAATGAGATATTAGTCTATATCATCATATTGCATAGATCTACAAAAAAGGTCAGATTGTGTGCTTGGGTATGAGGTAGAGGGCATAATTTCACCCGGTTCATTTGAACCCACCAAATGCACCTGTTGAGAATGTCGTTTACTACTACAATATTGTACATTGTTAAAGCGTTCGTTCCCTTCTATTTCTGAATGACACAGTTTTTATTTTATTATATCACCATTAATAGTAGAATACTGTGAACAAAAGTCTTTAATATATTCGTGTATTTTCTCTTTGCGTGTTTTACTGATATTCTATTTCTGCATATAACCACGTATGTATAGGTTGCGCGTTCGTTCTTGACGAATGACCTTGAGCAGAAATCCAATGAGTGAGCCTACCCTTAATAAACAGGTCAGCAAATGTTTATGCTACGATAACAGACACCTCTGTTTTCCTCTGTCGCGTTTGTATGTACAGTCGACTGCAGAAGTTTTGTGCGGTACGGATGTATGTATGCATGCAACGAAAATAGCAATTCAGATGAGGGAGAGATGCCGGGAATAGAATAAATGCAAGAAAGTTAAGTGGAAACAGTTATAGAGGTATAGTGTATAATACGTGTGGCTGATATTACTGCAAGTGTCATAAATTGATTTGTAGTGTTGTACTACTTCAGCTCAGAAGCATGCGCGTCATCTCACTGCAGACTGTACCTCCTCTCTCTCGTTCCCGCAAAAGCTGAGTAGAGACTCGCATTCAACCTTTCATATAAAATTTTCATTCGTCAAGAAGTAACGCGCGACCTATACGTACCTATTACTGTGGCCAGAGAAACGGACACGGAATCGACACTTAAGGACAGCTGGACAAGGTGCAATGTATATGCCTACAGATTGTACAGGGAGTAGGGGTAGGGGTGGAAGTTCCGACCGCACTGCCCAAAGTCCAGTTGCAGCGCATCAAGAAATCCTCAGCCTACTCATAATTAATAGGCGGATCGGCGTGCCCGTTTCTTGAGAGGTTGACTTTGTTGAAAGAGGGAGGGTGAGTCCAGATGCAAACAATGGGCACATGCTTACAGTGCTCGCACAGGTTGTGTCAAAAGAATGCATATTCCATGCTGCACATGACGACTAGTTTTGCTTCGTTATACAACGCTACCTTTATGTATATTTAAAGTGAACATTACATAGTCTGTTCACTGTGGTGGAAAATAATGTCGAACGTGAACGTTCTGCACCTCTCACATAAACAAAGCTATATCGTGAGAAACTCCTTTCGACATCGCAAGAGGTAAGAGGCGCATGCGAATATGCATGTGCACTATTACTGCCTGATATATTTCTTACACCTTTCGATCTGGAAGGCTCGGTTACTGTTTCCAGCAAGACATCTCGTACAGCACACATTATTGAAAAACCAGTGCTTTTTCTAACACATTCTGGAGTTTACTGTTAAATGCCCCTAGTTTCTCCGGCTTTTATTTATATAGTTTTTTCACATACTTCTTCCACTATGCATATAGCTTTGGCATTTATGGTTATGACGTAGGATACGCAACAGAAGTTATTCTTTATGAAATTTGATCTACTCAAAGTATCCACTGAAATTAGGGGTTTTACTACCTGAATTGCATATAACTCTTCGGAATGTAAGTCGTTGTTCACCTACACGGTTTATTTCGGTATATTTGTTTGCCCACAGTTTGTACACTTTGTACCTCCCGCTACACAGGACTTTACGTAAGTGCCGAGCTCTTTTTCTTTCCGTTTTATTGTAGGTCCAATAAAAGCAAGGTAAGTTACCTTGTTCTTCCTCTTCTCCAACGAATTACCTTCCTTTTAGGGCTTACCTAAATTTACCTCTACCCTTCCCCTTCCCCTACCACTCCTCGCTTGCCGGCATCGTCCGCCTTTCAAGCTATTTACTTAAGAGCAAGGCATTTTACTTCCTACTATTCTCAAAGCAGTATCGAGATCGGGTGGTATCTTGTGAACACTGGTGATCAGTACAGCGCGGAACCACGTGCAGTCACATGCAATACAGGTTGACTGAACACGGAGAATGAATAACGTAACGGGTACCGCGCAGTACAGCTGTGTACATGCGCGAGTAGTAACTAAAACGCATTTGCATTAAACTTGTCGCTTATCGCACAATCTTCCGCCCTCTAGTGACCAGTAAAGCCACAATTCTTAGTCACCTTACCGTATGCGTGAGGATGTTCCTTTCAGTGTCGATGGCTTGCCCGTCGGTCCGGGCGAAAACACTAGGCATACCTGGGACTCCTGAACACCACGCGGTTCTAAACGTTTGGGCTATAGCGACCAGCCCAATACCTGGTATGGCGGTTAACAAGAGGTAAATGAAGTCATGAAAGGAATGATAGGACAATTCGGGGATCAAATTGTCCAGCAATCGCCTAGCGACCGAGGAAGGCCGCGAAAAAAACCTTCGGTCAGGTTGGTTCGTTTGAATCAGGAAACTCGCCAATGCGAGTCACATACGTTACCACAGCACCACCACACTCGGTTAAGTCAGTTCTTAGTCTATTCCATCATTTCTTAAATAAACACGTCAACTTTTGGTTATTATTATTATTATTATTATTATTATTATTATTATTATTATTATTATTATTATTATTATTATTATTATTATTATTATTATTATTATTATTATTATTATTATTATTATTATTATTATTATTATTATTATTATTATTATTATTATTATTATTATTATTATTATTATTATTATTATTATTATTATTATTATTATTATTATTATTATTATTATTATTATTATTATTATTATTATTATTATTGTTATTGTAATTGTTATTGTTATTGTTATTGTTATTGTTATTATTATTATTGTTATTCTTATTCGTTATTATTATAATTATTATTATTATTATTATTATTATTATTATTATTATTATTATTATTATTATTATTATTATTATTATTATTATTATTATTATTATTATTATTATTATTATTATTATTATTATTATTATTATTATTATTATTATTATTATTATTATTATTATTATTATTATTATTATTATTATTATTATTATTATTATTATTATTATTATTATTATTATTATTATTATTATCATTATCATCATTATCATCATCATCATCATTATGATCATTATCATTATCATCATTATGATCATCATCATTATGATCATTATCATTATCATCATTATGATCATCATCATTATGATCATTATTATTTAATTATCATTATCATCATCGCTTTTGTACAAGAGTTAAGAACAACTGCACTTATTTGTTTTCTACTTTAAGTGCTTATAAGCTAAAGTTAAAGCTTAAGCTTTTTTCCCGTGTTTTAATTAAAAACTGAAGAATTGTTTCGGCTTTGATGACTTCTCTAAAGAGTACTGATTTTACCACAAACACATAAAAGAGCTAGCGTGCGAATTAAATACCTACTGTTTGTGCATATTAACGCAATTCCCACAATGCTAGGGTAGTCATATCATGGGTGAATTATGACATAGTGAGGTACAACGTGCCAAAAAACAGAATATGGCGATTTTGAAAGGCATGTCTGGGCACTAATGACCTAGCCGTCGACGGGCCCTTCAGCCTCACTCACTGAAAGGCATAGCAGCGTGGAAATAAGTGGTAATCCCGTTTTCCTCCCCTTCATCTTATACTTTTCATTTCACCTCTGTCTTGGTACTTTACGGGCACTTTCTGCCTCAATTTACATAAAAACTGCAATTCACTACACCCAAATCAAAGGAAACCAACGGCAGAAAGCGACGAAAGTTATAATTTGGGTCGTCTTTGCCAAAATATTTTTACATAATACAAATAGTAAATGCTCTAATAGGAGGAGCATTATATCAAGAATTTGCGTAAATAATTGTAAAAGCACACTTTAAAATAGAAATAAGATTAAGGAGAAAAAATACACATGCACATCTGTGGAAAAAACAATAACATCCTAAGCAGGGCAACATAATTTGCCTCAAAATTCAGGAAAATGAAGGACGATAAGGGAAAGTGCGCCGTTGCCAAATGTGTCCACGCTTCAAAGTGTTTTGTGCAAATCTATGGTAGAGCTCGTAAATAAAGGTGCTCATAAACCTTTTAACATACTACCAGAGATGCCTTATCGGTTTAGAGGATAATATCTGAAATGTTTCCACCTCGTATTAGGGAATCAAGTTCTCATTTTGAATACCTTCAATATCGGCTACTACAGGTGGATATACCCTCCGCAGCGCTAACTCAGGTTGCACTGAAGGTGGTGCAAAATGGCTCCACTTTTTGTCTAATTGCGAAGAAAACCTCTTCATTATGGTAGCTGGAAGCATCTGTTTTAGAAATTATAAAGCCATAAACGGACTTGTTACATTGGTTACTAGCCAACAACACCATGCACAGGTGTGGACGTGTAAAGCACTGACATTCCCCAATGTGAAGTCAATTAGACAAAATACGCTCTACATTCCAAAGTTGCAACAAGACGCAAATGCAGCTCTGAAGATGTATTATGTAAGGTACATACATTGGCATAAATATTCATACAGTTGCAAGTAGACACTAAAATATTTTATTTTGAATATTTGCCGGTCACAAAACTGAACTTCATACATCTTATTTAAGTGCATATATGTGATACATTTAATTTGTTCTACATTAATACATTAAATCTTTGTTCTCACAGGTTGAATTTTAAGGAGGGCATAAGTATTCATACAGGAACATAACATTATGTGTATGTACAACATAAAAAGAGAAAATTAAAAAAGAAACCTTCCTACTATTTTATACACCAAACTCTTCTATAAATGGCCTACTTCTCTTAGCTGTTTGGGCATTGGGTGTACAAGTTGTCTTGTTGTTTCTGCACCAATATAAGGTATGCCATTCTATCACAAGTACCTATTTTTGTGGAGATTTACTGGATATGTGACGTTTTCTTATTCTCACAGCTCTCTCCATAGGTGTTCAATGGGGTGAGATCTGGAGATCGTGCAAGTGTTTTAGTGTGTGTAGAGTATTATACAGAAACCACAAACGGACAATCTCTGCAGTATATTTAGGGTCATTGTAGTTATGGTCACCTAAATTCAACTTCTTGGAACTCTTCTTCAAACATGTCAATGTAACCGTATCTGTCCATATTTCCCTCAATGAACACTACTTCCTCTACACCAGAAGCAGCCATACATCCCCAGACACTTTCAGGTTTAACAGTTGCTTGCAAATTTTAAATATCCACTGCTGTGTTCGGCTTTCTCCACATTCGCATTCGGCCATCATTATGAATTTTTTTCGTTCGAAAATAAAATAGTTTCCCCAAAATGCATTTTCCTTTCCTACACATTCCTTTGCAGACATTAGCGTGCCCTTTTGATTTTTCCAGCTGATATAAGGCTTCTTTCTGGGTACCCTGGAATGGAACCCAGAATCGTCTTATTGTCCTGGCCCTTACATGCTTCTCATGCTGTTCTTTTACATATGCAGTAATTTCAGAAAAGGCAATTTGGTGTTTTTCTTCACCATTTTCATCAACTACCTTTGTTCCCTAGAATTTTGTTTCTGTGGGCGGCCCACTTTCTCTTCGTTTATTAGCACATGGATTTCTTTAAACACTCTGCACTGTTGAGCGACTTCTTCCTATGGTGTGACATGTTTCAGAATACGATTTTTTTCTGTTTATGTTATGAAACAACCATCTCCCTTAGGTTTAATAATGTTTCCTTTCCTTTGTGACCCATTTTGACCTTCTGCGGCTCACCAGTCACTGCATACAAGGCGACTAGCATGCAGCACTGCAGCTATAGATGACAGACACGTTGTGGGTTATAGAACAATTTGTTCCGTGTTTACCATCAGTGTATGAATATTTAGGTCCCGCGTAAAATACAACCCTTGACAAAAAAAGTTTTTATTTTATTTTATTTATTTATTTTTTTATTTTTTTATTTTTTTTTTTATTTTGTGAAACACTGTAAATGTAATGCCAATATATACGTACGCTTATAGAAGGTTTGAAGTTGATATGTATCATAAATGTTTGCGTTTTTAAGTGTAGTAATGTTCAAAATAAAATACTTTCCTTTTTATTGGTAGCTGTACGAGTACTTATGTCCAGGTGTATACTTATTTGTTCAGCGTATAAAACAACGGCAAAGGTCGTGAAGGAAGAAGGTTATGTCTATTAGAACATAAAAGGCTATTAACTAATCTAATATTTGTGTCACATTTAACTCAACATATACATTATCAACCCAAATGACCTAGCTGTCGACGAGCCCTTAAACTCCATTCCATTCCACTCCATTATGAAGGTTTGTAAAATGTTAAACACTTATAAACAAGTTGAAATTCACCATTTGAAGTATTCAATCTTGCAGTTATTACACTGTTCAAGTATTACCACTGCACTATAAACAAGGAAATGACATACTAGAGCTCTGCGTTAACTTCGGCTGAGTAACGCACTTCTTATCTTACCTATATATGGCTACTGTTCAGAGGTGCTAAAAAGGGCTAAGAAACGATTTATTAATGATTCTCTACGCTTTAACATCTCTGCTTTCACCTCCAAGCTTTAAATTCCTAATGTTTAACATTTCATTTTGGACTTTAGTTCCATTTTGACTGCCTTCTGCGCATTGTACACAATAGTACATAATATGTTTACAGAGGTATTTTTAGAGGTGGCGCGTGACCTTGTCACTCGCGCATATCCGAGCATCACGCAAAGCGATGGTGGGGGTAAGTTTCCAACAGCAGCCTGCTGGCTAGTGGGCTAGAAGTCGAAGAGATACTAACGAGACACCCCTTTTATCTTGCAATAGACAAGTGGACTCGACCATGAACTACTGCGCAACATTACGATACACGCCACCTTTAAAAAATACCTCTGTACCGTTGATGCGACTGAATATAAATAATAATGGTTACTAAAATCGTACACCTTATTTCGAAATGTATTACAGGTATATGCAGAGAGACCCAAATACATGTGAACCGCTACACGGTAATTTTCCACTGCGCACGCGGAAACACGTCACCAGCAGCAGATATACAAAAGGTCACGAGCATCACTTGTTTTTCTCTGCACTGCTCACTGCTCAGTATTGAGCTGACGCGATATCGTGCGGCTGCATTATTACAAGCGTGCTTTATTATTTAGTCCTGTACTTAGTCACAAAGTGTATTATGGCTCAGCATTTGTTTTCTACTCCACAGCGTGTCTTTATTTATGATTCGTATGTGTTAACTCAGTCAGCTCGTGAGGTGTATGGTGCGACATTAGTGGAGAAAGAGTTACAGGCCTTTTTTTTTTTTTTTTTTTTTTTTAAGTCAACAGTTGACGCCCGTACATACGTAAGTAAAGTTTTGCGTCCTTCTTTAGAGAATTAACCGAGAGGGAGCGTGATTTTGCCTTTTTTCAACAAGACTATGCAACAGCTCATACAGCCAATCTTTCGATGAGAACAGCTCAAAGTGTGTCTCAGGACAGAATTATTAGTAGCAATTTGTGGCCCTCTCGGTCCTCCGACCTAACCGCCTGCGATTTCTATCTCTGAGGTAGCTTAAAGCATAAAGTGTACTTTCACAAAAGTAAATACCCATCTTCAGTGAGACGTGCACGAAGGGTCACCTAATTCTCACGCGTGTTTGCATAGGTGGTATGAGAATTAAATTAGTCATATGCTTCCCTTGCTGTTCGGAGGACATGACAGCCATGTCACCTTGCGACTCACCTCACCTCGCAGTTTTGAGAAGCAATATTTCAGCAATCCTTCTACATTAACGGGCAAACATTGCAGATTCAACTTCAGTGCACCTACAGAACATATGTTCTAATGGTGTTTCTATTAAGTTGTGGACTAGAACTAAAATGATTCAGTTTTGGTGCTAGACTTATAGAATGTGAGTTCAGTCAGTCAGATCAAATTCCTGTATTCGCTATAGCTGAGCTGGCTAAGGCATGTTGTTTCAGATGAACAGTCTGGGCTGACGTGGGTTCGAATCCCATTTAACATACTTCTTATTTCCCTTTTTCTCTTTTCTCTCTTAACGGGAACATTATTATTTATATAACCCGTGCGAAATATAAAATTATGCAAACTAAAGGAATCTGTTTGTGATAAAGCTCCTCCTTTAGATAGCTTTATTCCGCGTACCGTTGTAACTTTTCCCGCCGTCTTATGAATGCTGCAGGCATGCTGCAGGTAGGAATGCTGGTAGCGTCGTTATTTTCATTAAACGAAATCTTCCGCATCACCTACTTTGGCTAATCACACTGCTTAGTCTTGAGCCCTGCGCGATTAAGCTTTCTCTTAACGCCAGTGAACATCTCAGTGTTATAGCTGCTTACAAAACTGTCGAAAGTGTTGACCACTGAAGACTTCCAGGTCCTACATTCTACGTCTGATTTTGTTCTGCTGCTTGGTGATCTTAACAGCAAATATGAATCATGGCGTTGCCGAGTTTCTACTCCTTATGTCGCCGCCTACAACAGGCTGCGGATGACTATTGTTTTCATGTTTTGACTCGAAATGTCCCCACCTACGACTCCTACTAACCCCAGAATCTTGCCAGCCATTCTTGGCATAGCGTTATTGAAGAATTTCACTCGCCCAATTACCGTGACTGCCTTACTCGAATTGGATTTGGATCACAATCCTGTAGTAGGAACATTTCAGATCACTAGACCAATTTATCCGTTTTCCCTTCCTTAATACAAGGACACGTTAACTGGGAAACCTTCTGTCGTCGTTTAGATGCCCCTCTATGCCCTAATCTTGCACTTCAAACTGTGACCGATGGTGACCACGTGATTCAACATTTCACCTCCAGTATTGTCCTAGCTTCACAGTCAGCACACTCCGTTCCATGTCGCAACCGTCGGCACACACATTTTCATGAAGCTCTTCCTTTGGAAACACTACGCTTGATACGCGTTAAGAACCATATGCGCAGACTGTGGTAACATCAGCGGCAACCCTGGCAACTTCCTTGTCTCAATCAGTTAATCTGACAAGTTAAAGCTGCTTTTGATCATTACTTCACAAGCTACCGGCCCCATCTTCCTTCCATCTCGTCATTCCTTCCCTTTGGAAGGAAGCCAGGCGTATTCTCCGTGAGCCTACAGTAATTCCACCGCTGAAGAACGCCGGTAGGCACTATGTAAGTCCTCAAGAAAAATGTTAGCCCTTCGCCAATTGCTTTCAGGACTCTTTCACTCCCAATCCCGCGTCTACTCCCGGTCATACTGATATTGACAACAAATCTCCTTTCTATCCTACTGTCCCGTTACCCATCACACATTTACATCCCATGGGGAAGTCCGATCTATTTTGCGTACATTGGTGTCCAAGAAAGCTCCTAAACATGACCGCCTACCAATATCGCGCTGAAAAATCTCTCATGAAGAGCGCATTCTTTCCTAGCTTCTGCCCTTAACACTCTTTTACGTTTAGGCTATTTCCCTTCTCTATGGAAACACGCAGATCTTATTTTTTTCCATAAGCCCAATAAACCTCCTGACCTTCCTTCTGGATTCCACCCAATCAGCTTACTGTCTCCACTATCCAAAGTCTTTGAAAAACTGCTCAAGAAACGTGTCAATAAATATCTAGTCGACACCTCTGCCATGGCTGCTTTTCAATTTGGATTTCGGAGTCTACTACTCATCAACTGATACGAGTCACCGAGCACATCGCACGTGCTTTTGAGAACAAGCAGCACACCTTTTTGGGCGTCAAGCAGGCCTTTGATAAAGTGTGGTATTCTGGGCTGCTCCACAAGCTGCGAAATCTTGCTCTTCCCACCTATCTTTACAAACTCCTCCATAGCTTTCTCTCGGACCATACTTTTTCTGTTCGGCTTGGCTCTGAACTATCCACCCCTCGGCCTGTTTTGGCCGGAGTACCTCAAGGTTCGATTCTTGGGCCTCTTCGTTTTACTCTCTACACCACTGACATTCCTGCTTTACCTTCTGTCCATATTACTGTATTGTAAATTTTCTTGGTTCTTTTTCCTTTTAATATTGTAATCAATAATTGTAAAATGAAAATAAAAGAGGTATTTAGGACTCGGTCAAAATATAAGAGACCAAGTCAATTAAGAATGGGAAGCCCCCTATTCTGCGGTTGCGCACGCTAGGGGGCTTTTTATGTCCCTATCTACAATATATATCATCTGCATCTACAGCAATATGGGCATTTATATATATAAATGCCCATATTGCTGTAGATGCAGATGATACCGCCTTGTTTGTATCAGATGAGAACCTACTGACCTACTGACACTAATAATCTTCAATCAGCTTTAAATACACTCACCTCCTGGTTCCGTAGCTGGCGTCTCGTGCTTAACCAGTCTAAATGCGAAGCCGTGATCTTCACTCTCCGTCGACCTGGACCGTCACCAGTCCTCACCATAGACGGGGTGGCGATACCCTGTAAACGCCCAGATGACACTGTGAAATACCTGGGAGTGCATTTTGATCGACGTCTGTCCTGGAGAGCACATATCAATGCTTAACTTAATCTTGCCTATGCCAGACTATCAAAACTGCATCCATTGATCAATAGGAAGTCGTCCATCCGAAGTAATACCACTATTTTACTTTACACTGCATTGATCTGAACTTTGCTGACCTACACCTGTCCGGTCCGGGGTGGAGCTGCATCTGGTGTACTTAAGCGGCTTGTGCCGCTCCAAAAGAAGGCGTTACATATCACCTTGAATGTTCCATGGCTCGTGCGCAATGCAAAGCTTCACGGAGAACTTGGTGTCCTTACCACTGAGAAGTTCATCCGTCATCAAGATCAGACCTTCTTTACCACGTTACCATCAGTTCCTGGTGCAGTCGTCTATTCACTTGGCCGTTAGACTACAGTTCTCACCAGAATCCACAGTCGCCTACAGCAAAACCTCCTTTTGCCTTCTAACAACAACCAGGTGGCAGTTTAACCTTTGCTTGGATTCTTGTCACCACGATCATTACGTCAAAAAGGGGCCCGATTGGGGCTGACCACATCTTGTCCTTGTCTATGTAACTGTTATTTACTGTGAATTTATTTGTAATTCTATTTTGTTTTGTGTCACTTAATTTCTCTGTTCTGCCTGGTTTGTAAAGCGGGAAACTGCTGATTGACTTTTAATAAAAATAAAAAGAAAAGGTTTGCAGTTTGACACGGAGTAACTCAGTTTTATTTTGTTAAGAGACGCAAATATTGAAGGATTATCCTTATAACGAATGAAAACAATATGTTTAAAGAACAATAAATCTGGATTAACTTATAGGATTTGTGGTTTTCTTTTTTAAAAACGTTTACTTGTTTGAATTAGAAATCACTTATCACGTAATGTTTTATTAAAACGACGCCAGGTTAACAGAATCTGATAATGTGAAGAAAAACGTCACTCATTACCCCACCTCTACCATACGGGGAGGGCACCTATGTCTACTTTCTAATGCGTAAAACTGAGTTCGAATCTCGGTTAGATCTTTTCCAGGATCTTTCCTTATATTCATAAGACAAATGCCAGATAACTACCAGCTCAAGGAAGTTGGTCTCACTTGAACAATTGACGTCTCTGAAGATCCCTACCCCACGCAAAAAGGAAATCCTACTTTGTTTTTAAATACATGACTGAGTAAAGTGACTATGTTCACCGTATGTACAAAATTAGACAATTCTGACTGGCTACATATGTTGTTTTCTGTTTCAAAAAGTGTTAGCACTTGGGGCAGATACATAGTAAATAAACTCAGACTTTAATGTGGCACATTTAGGACAGATTTTAAGTGGTGATTTAAAGCGTCACGTATCTCTGCTCTGAAGTGCCTAGTGGTTCCCAATGTGCAACGTCCAAACGACTTTCCTTGAGCAGTACAAATTCACATTATCCGAGACACGGTACCGTCCGGTCGTCTCCTTAGCGCGATGGTACCACTGCTGCTTATCAAGCGAGAGACTGGCGTAGGGACTTTCTCCCGCTGGAAGACCTGGCCCGGGGTACACTCAGCCTCGTTAGGTCCCTAAAGGCCCAATTGAGGAGCTACTTGATTGGAAAGTAGCAGCCCCTGGTTGCGTAGACCGTATAACCGGCCAAGAGGGATTGGGGCGCTGACCACGTACCATCCTCTAGTGCTGCACCCGACTCATGACGCCTTTGGTGAGAGATACAGCAGCTGGGAGGTAGCCCTTGGCCCGAATGGGCTGTTGCACCTCGGGTTATTACAGTATGTACAGTATTCCCGTATAAACTTACTGTTATAGCCAGATGGCGTTATTCATGAAAAATCTGTACCTTGATATGAACTTAAAATAGATAGTATGAGCATAAGTAATTGAAAACAAAAACCATTGAGTGGCTATATAACAAGTTTCAGTAATGAGCTCACACAAAGAAATAAAAGGCAGATTTGCAGATTGTCAAACATAACCGTCACACCATGTACTTACGCTACAGAACAAGTCAGCATAGTTCAAAGAATTGAGGAAAGTGTTAACGCTAGGACTAAAGAAAACTATTTTATCAAATTGTTTATCTTAATGAGCTGTATTTTCTGCAGTAAACTTTTGCTTATTTCATGAGTTATATCAAATGCATTAAAGATGAAGAAGACTTAACATTTCGTGTAACGGATTGTTTATATGTGGAAAACCCCTTCACGTTGGACCACTGATGGATGCTGTACAGACATTCCATGAGTTTTAGTATTTATCGGGCATTTCCTTTTAGAGATATGGTCTTCATACGCGCGCACACCCTCTTCCCCCATACAGTGTTCTAAAAATGCAACTTTTTTTAATTCAGGGACCTGGAAACCTGCATTTCCTGTAATACGCTAGAATCGTATCTTTGAATGGAATTTACCACTTCCTCTATCACAAATGTGCCATAAAATAAAAGACGCACATACGCAGTCTTTGAACGTAATGGTTGAGATTTCAGACATCACCCCTTTAAACTTACTTTAGTTGAAACTGTGGCAAGAAACGAATGAAAGTGCGTCTTATCAAACACTTATCTGTTGTCTGGTGACCCTCGTGATGGAAGGACGTCCTCTGCCGTCTCTTGCTTATGCGCCTGTTTATCAGTGTTTATCAGTGTATGTGCCTTGGATTCTTAGGCAGCCTTCAAACCTGCAACAACACGCAACGACACGCCACACAACTGCCTACAACAGACCATTTCACAGTGTGCAAGTTTCACACATCTACATTGCAACCAGGGTTATCCTAGTGCACTATTTCCAGTATGTTCTGCCAGAGTTGGCTCATGCTGGTGGCAAGAAAGGAATGGAAACCGAGGTATTATATTGTGCCTCCGATGTTATATTCCCGTTTAAGTAATGGTGGCTTTTATATTTTCTTTCATGAATTATTGGGGATGTAGAGACAATTTCCAATTATTTGGAATGCCTATCAAATTGCTTAACGGACTTCTTGGCGGACTAGAGACCTTTATAACGAAAATAGGCACCAATATGTGGAGATGCATACCTGCCAAGGAAAGACTTTCTGTTAATTTGAACTAGCATGTTTTATTATTTTTATTTGAAATTTAAAGGCATAATAGTACAGGTACAAATGTATGCTAGATAAAATATAACAAAACTCCTTAATTCATAAAATGTACTGATTTTAATTATTTTTTAAAAATATGATCCTAGCAATGGACAGCGTCATTAACTAACAACTTATTTCTCCAAGCATCGTGCTATTTAACTTCGTTTGAATGTCGTACAACTTGGCAATGCCATAACGCCGGTTTACTTTCAGTTAATAAAATAAATCAATCGACATCGAAGTTACGTTACTCTGCTGTTATCATGTTGACTGATGAATGCCTCCATTCATAAGTCATTCAGTCGCTTGGAAGTGGTGTGTCTTTGCAATCAGGTGTACGGTATCTACGTTTGCTCCCAGTGTCGCTAGAAGTAGGTTCGCCCGAACTCTGGCAACTAACCCTGTGATCGAACGGTTGCAGCCAGAGCTGTGACTTTGCGTGCTGTTGCGTGTAATTGATCGCCTGAAGGCTGCCTTATTGTACTCAGTCGTCGTGTGATCAGGTGTACTGTTTGAAGTTCTTTGCTTTTGGTGCTACAGATTTCACTTTCAAAATGGACTCCGTATCGGAACGTAGGGACAACCTTGTAAAATCTTCTCTCACCATTGCATAGTTATAGCATTGAAGATGTACCAGAGCCCTTTTTTCATCGTCGCTTCAGCTGCCTTTCTCCACCACTTGTCAGCTGAGCTCCACAACTTTCAGTGCAACTCAGACAGCGTCCTTGCGGAGTGCTGCTGTATCCAGCGACTCAATTTAAAAGAGCACCTGAATTGAACAGCTAAAAGCAATTTTACCTACTAACGTTCTTTGCGCAACGGTGAGTTTTGTACGCCTAATAAGCTACAAATTATTTCAGCTTGCTCTGTTCACCAGAAATATAAGCATATGCTGGATTTATCTCTGTTCACAAGTTCTGACTCGGAGTCCTTGGTGGACGAGCAAGTCGACATAGCAACACCTCCTAATCCACATAAAGTCAACGTTCAATCAATATTTTTGTATGATGTAAACAACTACAAGTCATGAGTGATTTAACCTGTCTTACCACTACTGATTTTACATCCCAGGTACGCAGAAATGTGTTAAAAGTTAATACAACAGACACTGATGAAAACTGCTCGGTGAGCAAGTTCTTATACGAAGCACATTTACTTTTACAGAAAAATAAAAGAAAGTTGAAAGTCATATTATGCAGAGTCCAATGCGCTATCACAAATATGGAGTTTATTTGGAGTGAGAAGTGGAATAGGTGCCAATCACAAAAGTTTTTCGTCCGTTCTACTAGAACAAACAACCGATGCCTTTGTGTGTGGTTGCATTAGTCCAGAGGTGAATATTTGAACTTAAGCACATACAACAATCTCTTCCATGGGAAATTGCCGCAGACATACCTCAGTGAAACAGTAATTTTCAAATTATGGGCACACTAAGAATGTTTGGCTTGTTACTCTCGAAGCGTTAAATGCCCGGAAATTACAGGTTTCCCAATGCGCGAAGGGCATCCACGCTGCATTAACTGTGGAAGAGCGCCGCCAAATATAAGGGCTGCTCATATTACCCTAATTTTACAACAAAAGAACGATGTGACTCATTTGCACCCACCACTCCAACGCCACCAATGTAATTTCCTCACGGCTACATCCTTTTGCAGAGTGCAATTTTCCGTCGATGCTTAGCCAAAACGCCTTCTCTACGCCCACAATGATAGGTATCTAGAACTTCACGTCCTCTACATAAGCCTCTCCTTCTAATCCATCGTCTAGTTCTTGCTTGATTCCCTTATCTATTTCATCGTGAGTACCTTTTTCTCCGTTTTCAGTCTTACCTCTCTTATGTACCATACCTGTTTTTGAAATTCTTAACTGAGATTTCAACATCAAAACCCTAAATTTTGCTCGAGTTTTTCCGCTCTCAGCATTCTTAATAATTGGACTCCTAATGCGATCAAGCTCAAATGTCAAAGCTGTTTTGACTTCCTTTGTAGATGTATAGACTTTGATTATGTCTCCGACACTCTTCTATAGGGTTCGAATTTTTAGGTAAATACATATTTTGTTTGCGTCCTAGTACGAACTTCAAACTTAGTTTAATGTTCTGGATATTTCTACCGGAGCAAATATTTTAAGTTTTATTGCACATAAAAATGCAAATTTTCTGATGTTTTTATGTAAATAAATGTTTTTTAATATTCCCATAAATTACACAAAAATTGCATAAAGGAAGCATTTTTAAAATAATTTTCGCATAAATTACATGAAAGCAGTAGCAAATTATTTTAACAAGTCACCATTCACTTGTTTAATGTTCAATTACGCGTGCTGGTTGTCGCAATTTGTTATTCATTATTGGAAGAACTAATAATATGTCAGCTACCGTATCCCTTCAGTTGGAAGAAAATGTAAACATCCTGATTACTCTAGCTGCATGAGCCTGCAAGATAAAAACTGGAAATTCCTCCACTGCACCTGTTATCGCTTCACAATCCGGCTAGTATATACTGTATATTCAAATTTAGTCGTTTGTGAATCCGGAGAGATTATACGGCATTCTAAATTGTGTTGTGCTGGGAAATTACTTATCGACATTTTTGAGTTCACAGTGGATTAAAGATGTTTGGAGTGAAAATTAGTGCAATTGCCTCAAAATGCTGCGAAAATTGAAATACAGTGTGTTAAGAAATGCTTCGCATACTTTCCCGCAAATCTTGGTTTCCTCTGTGATTCCATAAAGAAACTGGAATCGGTAGGAATATCTTTGGGAGAAGCAGTTCAAGTAGTACAGGATGTGTTCTTTTTGATCCTGCAGCACAAACTCTAAAAAGAAAATGCAAGGAAGTGTTCGAAAATAATAGTGGATTTAACAGTCTAAAATGTAAAATGTGTTGGATGGGCAACATGGAATTATTGATGCGAGTGTGAGTAGCATTACATGTTATAATGATACTAGACTGACTTCTTGTGAAGTGGAATGATCATTTTCGAAATTCAGGACAATTTTTCGTGACAATCGTCAAATCTTTCGGGATGGAGCATTTGAGGAATCGTGCGGTGTATTGGTAAGTAATTCTACAGTACTTGGTGATTATTTCCAAGAGTAATGTCTGGTGAGTAATCAGTAGTAATAGTATTCAGTAGTTAAGCCACTCAGATCTTAAAAATATTATATTTGTTTTAGCGCATAGTCTTTAATTCTTAGCACATATTTTCGACATTTTTAGAGCATTAAAAATAGATATTTTCCAAGTTCTTAGCATCTAAAAATCTGAGCCCTACTCATCTAGTATTCCAAGAGAAATTAATTATTCGTGGCTACAGAGTTTACAGAGAGAGCTGCAAGGCTAGCGGCTTCCAAAGGAGTTCCTCTCTTTTTAAAACGTCATTTCAGGCATCAGTCTGTAATTCTGTCTAGACTAGAAGTCTAGAAGCCTGAGCTCTCCAACTTGCTTAGCTAGCAACCAAACTTTAACAATCGATGCCGCTTATAAGACTTCCCCCGAATGTACGTTCATGCGGGATTTTCAGCATACAGCATTTCCTCTACTATGTCTACAGTAACTATTGGTGACTTAAACAGCAAGAATGTCATCTGGAGATACCGGAGAATGACACACCACAGGTATCAACTCCAACTCTCAGCTGAAGACCTCACGTTTATAAATATTGCCCATAATAACCGAATTTATTATTTTAGCAACACTGACATGCAGCCAGGCATTCTTGATGTTCCGATTGTGAAAAAAGGTACATACTTGCTTTTCATGCAGTGTTACCAAGAATAGCATCCCTGTGTTAGGTGCTTTTCATGTTGAGAAGACCTCGTTTGCTCCTCCCCTCATACAAGGATCAGCGGACTGGGACCTGTTCGGACTGCAGCGACCACTTACGCAGATACTGGACGTCGATGCAGCTTTGCATCGCTTCAACACTTCCGTTATCTCTCTGGTGGACAATCGCCGTTCCTCTACACACTCGACTCTGGACGCCTTTGCCTGTCACTTTCGATTGCTGCGTGAGACGACCTAATGCGTCGTCAATGGCAACTGCAACGTCTCCAATTACAAAAAGTACGAGGATTTTGTTGATTGCTTTGCGGCATCTTTCTCGCCTATACCTGTTGCAGAATCGGCTGACAATTAATTTATAGCAACCTTGTCAGTGTTTTACCCATCTGCCGCTGTTCACGTTAATTAGACACCTTTCAGTAAGTGCACTACTTTCTTAGCACTCTGCTTTTCAAAAACGTGCCTTCACATGATCATATTAACGTTGTTCTGAAGGATCCTTCCCACAAAGTTGACAGTTTTGTTTCGCCTTTTTTCAATGCTATGCTCCATTTGGGTTATTGTTCGTTGCGCTGTAAGCACGTGGAAGTCATTGTGTGGACAAACCTGGCAAGCATGTCCAACAAACATATAGTTATCGTCTAATAGGTCTTTTCTTCCTTTTTTCTGCACTGTCAAGGCGTTTTGAGAAGGATTTGCAGATTTCACACCGATACTTCCGTAAGTCACCATTTCAAGTAGGTTTCCCCCATCACCATTTTACGGTACATCAACTCTTCAGGGTTACGAAATGTATTGTCCATTATTCTGAGGGCAAGTAGCATACTTTAGCAGCCTGCTTGATCTGCACTCAAGCTTTGGATAAGTTACTGCACCCCGGGCTGGTGTGTAAGTTGTTTATCATTAGCTTACCCTATTACCTGTAGAACATAATCCCAGCTCCCACGCAAATCGCATGTTCTCGATCGCTCGAGGATGAAAACGCTCTTGATCCCGAACAGTTCCCTCCGGCGTCCCTAAAGGTCCCGTGCTGTATTTCATACTTTTAAATCTCTACATTTCGGATATTTCTCCTTTACCTGTGTTACTGCTCCCATTTATGATGCGGCTTTATTCACACCCCATGAGGATATCCTTATCCTTCTACTCGTCCCCAAACGTCCTTAAATTCCACACATATCTGGCTTAGAACTCTCTGAAATACAACAAATCTGAAATGATAATCTTAACGCTCAGTCACTCAGCACCATTCCCACCTATTCCACTTAATGGCACCATTATACCATGCAACTGTAATAAGAAACAGTGAAATATCTCCAGATATACCACCACTCAGATGTCGCCAGGGGGAACAGAAGGTTCCAATGCTCGCGGACATGGTCGCTGGAGCTTCCGGCTTTGATGCTCATTCGCCTGGAGGACCACGGATTGCGATCTCCCTCAGGCATAGGTGCATGTAAATGTGTTGGTAAAAGTACAAATACAAAACACAATCAAAGTCACTCAAAAACAAACCGACAAAGAAAAAATAAAAGTTTGACCTCTACTCCAGCTAGAGTCATTCATTTTCCTTTTGTTTGTTTGTTTGTTCTGTTCATTACAATCATTTCTTTACTGTGTTGTACTCTAGAAATAGTCAATCAAACCTGTACAGCACCAATGGCGTTGATCGACGTGAAAGAAAGAAACACTTATCCTAAAGAATAAAACTATCTGTGCTCAAATAGCGGTATCTCTATGTCATAAACAAAAGCACTACGTGGATGGAACTGGATCATCGATGTCATTTACACCATGGTTGGCGTGTTGCTTGAATCGATGAGAATCGTACAAGGAACGTCACTGCTGTTTTATTAAAGCGCCATTTCCTCTTTGTCTTGGGGCCCAAATGACCTCGTTGTTGATGGGCCGTTAAACCTCACATACTCGCTCGCTCACTCGCTCACTCACTCACTCACTCACTCTTTGACTTGGGAGTTTGCTCAAGGTGCTTCAGATCCTTTTTGGTACCTTTTGCTGGTCTATTTTACGTCTGTGATAAGCGTTTTCCAAACTTCTTACCAGTATGCACGTTCAATTCTTTGGTTCCAAGTTATTTCTTCACTTTCGAACGCGGCATCACAAACGACAGAGAATTGCATGAAATCCAAGGCGTCCCATACTGACGATATATTTTTACCGTTAGGAAGTATGTAGCTGCTCAAGGTCATAGATACGTAGAAAATGCATGCATTTAGCATTGTGTTAACAAATGTGAACGATGAAAGTTCGATATTTCAGTTGCAAGTACCGCAGAGTTCCACTAATCCGAACTAATTGGGACCGAACCCTGTTCGTATTAGCAAAAATTCAGATTACGAGATTTTGGTCAAATACGTCAACATATTGACTTTAAGCGTTTATGTGTTGAGTATTAAAATGATTGAAACTAGGAAATTAGTGCAGTATGCTGTAAGTTATTTTGAAACTACATTCTTAGGCTTGTAAACCAATTACTGTGATGTTTTATGAGCACCTTGTGCATAAAATAGCCGACAGATTCACTGTATACTCCTGTAGCATTTATTTCATGTTTTCTGTGCTTATAAATGTACTTTATACTTGGAAGAACTAGTTGAATCTTAATCTTTATCTTTTCCTGTTTTAAAATTCATAACAAATTTGGTAGATATTTTCTCCTAGACCTGTTCGCATTAGGCGGATTTTCGGATTGGCGGGACTCTAATCTACTGGTATTCAGTAAACTAACTAACCCCTAGCGCAATAGCCCTGACGGTACAAGCCTTACCACCCAGCTGCTGCGCCGCCACCTCTGCCCACTACAGGCGCCATGAGTGGAGTGCAGTACTGGAGATTGGTACCTACTACCTTCGAGAAATTAACCGAAAGCACTCAGATTTACTTTTTCGACAAAGAGATTATTTGCGAGAACCATGACCGCCATCAAGAACCTGAGAACTGCAGCAGGCAACCTTCCTAAGGATTCTACTTCATGCAGTTGGATCTGCTCAAGGTTAGCTATCTTTTGCTAATTAGAGAGCTGTACAGAAGATACTCCAAAAGCTACTTCTGTAAAATTTAAATAAATGTTTGTAGGTTTGTTAACAATGGTAGTCCAAACAGGAAGGAACAATAGTCTACTTTTAAATTCAACTTTGGCTACAATAAACACACTACATTTGGAAGCACACTTCCAGCCTAGGCAGATAAGTTTAAGACATACTATTTAGCTTGAAATCAATCAAGTCACTACATTGTTATTAATATAAAATTCTAAAACAGAATTCCGTAGTTATTTTAACAAAATGACAAAACGACAAAAGTATAGTCCAATTACTTTTCTGTTACCTTACTGTCTTCTAAACCTTTTACACAAATACACAGTTGTCTCTTCCTGACGTTAACACAGTCTAGTCTTTCATGATATTACAACTCACAACTGTTTTCTTCTCGCAACTTTGACACACTCCTCTTACTGTCCTTCACTTACTCTGTCTCTCATACACTAACTCTGACGATGTAACCAATCAACACTCATTAAGACTTCTTCACTTCAACGCGACTCATCTTTCACGACGACTATACCACACACACACAAACACACACACACACACACACACACACACACACAAACACACACACCTATCTTGCACTCACGGACACACTGACCGGCTCATGTCTGTAGCCGTAAATCCTCTAACACGTTGCCTCGTCTCATTGTATAGCGAGGTTGACGTAACACGGGCCTTTCTCGAACTTCTACAAACACGTTTGCCGCCGAACACTTCTTGAATACGCTGGAAAAAGTTTTGTGTTGCCGTGCGATTGTTATTAGTCACGTGTTTGCTCGCGAGAGTGGTGAGGAGAAGCTTGAGCACCTTTGTTACGCGCTGCGCCAGTGGGGTGTGGCAGCCTGGCCCCGACCGTCCTTTGTTGTGTTGCCACTGTCATCGTTGCCGTAGGCCGGCGTCGCGTTATGTAATGGAAGTTAAGTGGATAAATAGCATTTTGTGTGGATGATGAGTTCGACAGTGGGTAAATAAACGTAAACTGTTAAGTTAAAAGATAAACGATAAAAACAACACTAGAAATAATTGTAGCCATTACCGATGTGGAAAACTCAGTTCATTTGTCTCGAAAACTCATAAAACACCTGTATAATTAAATTTGCATTTTGCGATAGATGGAAAGTTACGACGTGTCTGCCATAGATGGCAGTAGTGGTTGTATGAGTGATGTGACTATTCAATAATCTGAAGAGTTAATTCACAATACATTTTGTCCACTGAAAACCGGGGCGAGAAGGTATACTTCCAGCCCCGTTAAATAAATATACCTTGTCAAATGAGCACAATATCTACAGAGGCAGCGGCTGCCAAGAGTATTCATAACATTTGCCACAAATCACGTGTTACAATGCCCGGAATCTACCCTTTTTATTGTCATAAAAATGTAATTTTACATTAGGTAACTAGTAACTAGATTCACTGTGACTGTTTATTTCTGTAAACTGTGCAGCATAATCCTGCATCCTAAATGCTTGTAATTTAGAAGGAAGTTCTGCACTACTTTCTTTCTTGCCGTTACCGAGGGACCCATTCACAACACTAAAATAATTTCCTTGCTGCAAGTTCATTTAGTGTTAACAATTAAAACAAAAAAGGTCATTCATCACATCACATCCACCACTAAGGTCCAATGAATATTCCTTCTTGTAATATTGTTTCACTGAAGCCAGGGAACCGTTGCAGATACTTGAATCCCACACGGCTTTTGCCTCTGGCTTTCAAAAAATATTTCATCCACCCTAATTTAATGTGTAATGGGGGAAGAAAGACATTTTGTGGAATAACTAAAGGTTAAAGCTTTACCTTATGTTGCCTGGGAGTAAATTCCTCTCTTTGGGCCACTCCTTGACTATATAGTATTGTTGAGTATCATAGCTGTGCCAAAGAGAACGAAAATAATGATATGTAGTCAGTTACAATGCATTGCTAATGGACCAACAGATTTAAGATTCCCGCAAATACGCCAATTATGGTTCTCATATTAATGACTTAAATAACATTACACATGTTTTCGCAGGTTTCCGTCGTTGCTACACAGTTTGGTACATGTATAGGCGGAAATTTATTGGCATCGTGTAACAAAAGGCTTTTGATCTCGGTTTAGTAGGAATTATAAATAAGCGTCAACCTTCAGCATTATGTGCAATATTAATCTGACATCACTATATTTACATCGCTGCATGCACAATCTGTAACTGTGAAATGAGGTAACAAGTCTTATTTCCATTTAAAAGCCTAAAACCTTAGTAACTTTATGCAACATCTTCCATTGTTGAAAACGAGATCCAGGAAGCTCAACCAGGTGTAAATCAATCATATACCAATCATCGAGTTTCACCTGTGTTTTTAAATGTGGTTATTCTTCGTTTTCTTCTTCTTGTTCTTCTTGTGGAATACAGGTGAGGGGGTTACATATCAAAAGATGACATTTTGTCAGTCTAATTCTTCGTACTATGTGGAAGGTGGATGGGAAGAGGTGAAATCTCTCCAGGAGGTGTTGGCCTCATAGTCGGTGGAAGATTAGGATAGTAAAACACACTTTTATTTCTTGAGTAAATACGGTTATATTAGTTTACAAAAATAAGTCACATTTTATATATAAATTATTTATTGTTTCACGCCACACCATTGGCACACTGAAAAGCACCCAGTTTTGCCACTAGTTTGTTAAATATTGATGTTAGAGATTTCTGCATTACTTGAGATCTGTGTAGAATAAATGGCTTATTCTACAATGGCGTTACAGTCCAATGTCGGGCCTTAGCCTCCTTAAGCCTTCTCTCTCTCTCTCTCTCTCTCTCTCTCTCTCTCTCTCTCTCTCTCTCTCTCTCTCTCTCTCTCTCTCTCGCTCTCTCTCTTTTTTATTTTTTATTTATTTAAGATCGATCAGCAACAATGCTTTACAGATCTGGGAGAACAACATATATAAAGCTAAGAACACTATATAGGCGTTGAGGTTGGCTACATCGGTGTAGCTCCTTGTACATAATTACAGTATGTCTCACAAAGGAGGTAGTAACACAATATATCACAGACAAGGCAAATGTGCAGTGGAAGAGTTTGTGAAGACTAAAGGTCTGAGTCTTCGGAGCTTGAGGTCGAACTGAGTAGTATATCTTGAGGCAGACGTTTGCGGAGACGGGTTGGCCGGCGTGTTCTGACGCCGAGATGGTATTCCACAGCTCCAGGAACCTCTTGTAGGCGGATGAAGAAACGGCGGGCTGTCTGGCGTATGAATTGTGGTATAGGGAGAAGTCCTAGTTCTTGATGAAGCTGTTGGTTGCGGACAAACCAGGGAGCATTTGTAGCGAGCCGCATCACCTTGTTCTGGATTACTTGCAAACGATGTAGGTGCGATTTACAAGCACCGCCCCAGATAGGAGCAGCATAGGTGAGAATAGGACGAATAAGGGAACGGTAGAGCAAGAGACAGGAATCAACTCCAAGTGCGGTACGCCTATTGAGTAGTGGATACAGCTGAGAAAGCCGGGCTGAGGCAAGGTTAATAGTACGATTGACATGTGGGCGCCAAGTAAGGGTGGTGTCGAAGAGCATCCCAAGCTACTTCACTGGAACAGTAGAAGGTAACCAGGGAATAGAGATGTTATGGATACTCAAGCATGGGGGTGTACGAACTTTACGAAGAGAGAAAATTTTGCCTCTGTCTTGTGAGGATTCAGAGAAAGGTGCCAGGTAGAACACCAGTGAATAAGAGAGGTTAAGGATTCCTATAAGGCGGCAATGGCAGTAGGAAGATCTGGATGGGAGTAGTAGAGAACGGTGTCGTCGGCATATAACGCCACTTCGGTATGCTCGAAGTTCGGAAGATCTGAAGTGAAGACACTGAACAGAAGTGGAGCCAAGATGGAGCCCTGGGGGACACCAGCCTGAATGGATTTCGGTGAGGAGCAGGTGCCACCTATACGGACCAGGAATTGTCGATTCGAAAGATAACTAGAAACAATATCCAGTAAGTATTTGGGAAGGCCTATACGAAAGAGTTTGAGCATTAGGCTGTCGTGCCTGAATGGATTTCGGTGAGGAGCAGGTGCCACCTATACGGACCAGGAATTGTCGATTCGAAAGATAACTAGAAACAATATCCAGTAAGTATTTGGGAAGGCCTATACGAAAGAGTTTGAGCATTAGGCTGTCGTGCCACAGTTTATCAAAAGCCTGGGCCACATCCAAAAACACGGCCGGTGTATATTGTCGATTTTCAAAGCCGTGAACAATAGCTTGAGTGAATCGAAGCAGTTGGTGAGTAGCAGAGTGATGTGGTCGAAAGCCAAACTGAAAGGGAGGGATAATATTGTTGCTAAAGATGAACTTAGACAAGCGATGGTGAAGAACCTTCTCAAAAAGCTTGGAAAGGGTGGGTAGTAAACTAATTGGACGGTAACTTGATGGTAAATGCTGGGGTTTATTGGGTTTAGGAAAGACAATAATGTGTGCAAGTTTCCAAGAAGTTGGAAAATGGCCAAGACGTAAGTCAGAGTTCATAATGGAAGAAAGGTAAGCCAGAGCCTTTTTGGTGAGATGCTTTAAGACGATGTTGGGTACCATATCATGTCCGGGAGATTTCTTGTTCGGAAGGCGGGAAATGAAATGTGATAACTCCTTAGGACTGGTAAGAGACAGACGGACAGGAACAGTAGGTTGCGATTGGAGGGCAACAAGTTCTCTGCGAAGAGATTGCGAGGTAGGAGCATCAATACTATAGGTATACACGCTAGAAAAGAACCTGCGCAGAAACCATGTTTCTTTGCTGCGCATGGTGCTAGTGGTGGGGGTCACTTCTGTTTCGGCAGCGCACGGTGCAGATCGGCTCCCTACAAGCACATGTTACACTTGCAGTTTTGTAGTCCGTTCCATGTAAAACTTTATAACAAGTTTTTGTAAGTATTTTTGTGGCTAATAGCGAAAGTGCTTAACATGACTAGTAAAGCAAGCGCATCTAGTCGGTCGTTGAAAAGTGATGCTCGCAATATTGTTTACAATGTTGCTAATTACTTGAAAGATAAAAAGAGTGAATTGAAATTGAGTTACAACGTTGCTGCATCGACAAGTGAAACTACAGGAGTTTCCATTAGTTTAGTGAAACGCATCATAAAGGAAGGGACTACATCTTTGTCTACCACTGGCCTGGTCAAATTCTCAACGCCGAAAGGGAAGGCTAGAGAAAGGAAAAAGAAAGTGGAAGTCGATACATTTACTTAGGGTATAGTTCGAAGGAAAATACACGAATATTATACAGTGAAGAAAGCAGTGCCAACGATACAGAAGCTCAAGCATGATTGGCAGTTTGGTATGCAGCAGGGAATACCTGAGGAAACTGGTTTTGCGATTAGGCTTTAAATGGAAAAAATGTGCTTCTAAACGGCAGCTCCTAATCGAAAAGCCTGAAATTGTGTCCTGGCGTGCTAACTACCTGCGAACTATTCGTAGGTACCGTGAACAGAAGAGGAATATTGTGTATTTAGACGAAACATATATAAATGCTTGTCACACCGTCAGTTCTTGTTGGCAGTCTCCAAATGAGTTAGGGGTTACAAAGCCTATGGGCATGAGCGTCGGCAGACATTTTTTCCAGGGGGGGCCTCATGTTTGAAATTTGCAATCAGATAATATCAATTCACTATTTTATTGTCAAAATTTATAATATTCGTTGCATATAACGATGTTAATTTGTGTTAAATAGAAATTGATCTTTTAAAATAGTAGTTTAATAGTCAGTAATTGATTGCACATTAAGTTGACCAACTTCCAGGGAGGGGCCGCGGTCCCCCCTTGCCCCTCCTTCGCGACGCCCATGCCTATGGGTAAAGGACCCAGACTAATACTTGCCCATGCGGGAGGAGAAAACGGGTTTGTGCACAATGCTTTGCTAATGTTCAAATCTAAACAAAAAACGGGCTATTATCACGACGATATGAATGCTGTAAATTTTACAAAATGGTTAGAAACGCAAGTTATTCCTAATTTGCCCAGTAACTCTGTTGTCGTAATGGACAATGCTAGCTATCACAGTGTTCAGAAAAATAAAAGGCCAACAATGACGACTCTGAAAAACGATGTAATGCAGTGGTTAAGGGACAACAATGTTTCGTTCAGCAGCAATATGCATAAACCAGAGTTATTGCAGTTAGTGAAGTCAGTGCTCAAAGAAAAGACGTACGTAATCGATCAGATCCTCCAAGCACGTGGCCACGAGGTATTCCACCATATCACGCCGATCTAAACCCAATAGAGTTGGTATGGGGAGAAATAAAGGGAGAAGCTGCACAAGATTGGTCCAATGCCACTTTAAGTGCAAAGCAAACGCTCTGTGAGGAGCTTTTCCGTGAATATTCCAGAGATAAGTGGAGAAAGTTCTCTGATCATGTACGAAAAGTGGAAGCAACATACTGGGAATCAGATGGACTACAGGATGATGTCATCGACAGTTTCATCATTAATGGCGGAGACCACTCAGGCTCAGAAGAATCTGTTACCGACACAGCTTCTGAATTAGATTCAGAATCGGAAATGGAAGCAGACTAGTGTAACTCGGCCTAGCGGACTACTGCTGCCTGCTGCTTACCCCTACCAGTTCAATCACGTGAGTACCAACACCTTCCGAGGTTCTTTTCTAACTTGTAGACCTATAGGATGAGGAGTAAATGCTTGTGCGAAATGAGAAGCCAGTATCTCACATTTATCAGAAGTAGACGTCACTACGGTATTGTTGTGATGAAGACCAGGAAAAACGGTGGGTTTTCGAAGAATACGTCTGGTCGTATGCCATAGCATGTGATCACCGGGCGAAATGTTGGCTACATGTCGTTGAAAGGTTCGGAAGCGGTGTTGCTCGAGCTCCAATTTTACACGGCGTATCAGGCCATAGAATCTTCGGCGCAGCCAAGGTTGGCGTTCCCGTTGCCATCGACGTCGAATATGATTCTTCTGTTGAATGAGAGCAGAAAGAAAGGGTGGTAAATGAGAAGCATAAGAACGGTGAGAAGGAACCGTGGACTGGCGAACACAGGAGCAAATGGTGTCTGTAAAATGGTGAGCCGCTGCATCAAGATCTTCCCGGGTAAGGGTGTGGTACGAAGCGGTCAGAGTCGAATTCAGCCGTTCTTGGAAAGTAGTCCATTGCACGTAGCCATTGATAAGCCTTGGTGGTGGTGGTGGAGTGAAGTCCAGAGCAAGGGAGAAAGTAGCTAGGACTGGGCAGTGGTCAGAATCTAGTTCGGCCAAGGAGTTCATAAGAAGTGGTAAACCCAAGTTTCTAGAAATACCAATGTCAAGAATGTCCGGAGACACTCTAGGATTGCTAGAATAATAAGTGGGGTCAGAAGGGGCCAGAATATTGCATAAGGAACTACTGAGAAAGTGTTGGAGACGACGGCCATTGGGGTTAGTAGTTCTACAGCCCCAGGACATATGTTTACTGTTCAGATCACCTAATAGAAGAGTGCGGCCACGATCGGGAAAAAGCAATGAAAGAAAAGTGGTGTTGAGCTGATAATTAGGAGGTTTACAGGCACTGATGAGGACCAGATCGTTACCATCAGGAGATTGAAGTTTGATACCAACATCTTCTAGGGCTGGGGAATCAGGCAGAAATATAGCACTATGTTGGAGACAGCGGCGCACAGCAGTGGCTACACCCCCTGAGGCCGTTAAAGATGTCCTATCTCGCCTATAAACATGATAACCAGGAAGAGTAAATCTTTCACTGGGAAGAAAGTGTGTTTCCGTGATACAGGCGATATCGATGTTATGAAGCGTGAGGAATGAGATAAAAGAAGCACGTTTGCATTGGAGGCCATTAGCGTTCCAGTTGATGAGAGTGAGACTATTAAGATAGCGGTGATTAGGGACCGCCATTGTTGCTAAAACTAGTCAGATATGTGTGAAAAATGTTGAGAAACTGTGGTAGGTGGGGCAGAAGAAAAGAACGGAGGACAGCAAAGAGTTGTGTGAGCAGATCAGTGATCCACGTCCAAGAAGATGACTCACCTGCGCTCTCCGCAGCAGGCATAGAGGCATTAGAACCGGAAGGAGCAGATCGCAGAGCGTCAGCAAAAGATCGGCATGGAGAAGTGCGAGCAGAAGTCTGGTCGGGATGTAGTGGGGGTTGTTCTGGATGTTGCTGTGGCGAAGTCGGTGGAGTAGACACATCTCGAGGCTGACGAGGCACGGCTGATGGCGCAAGTTGCGGTGGATGTTGTGGTTGAGAAGCACCTTGAGTGGTACGTTGCTTGAGCTTCAAATAGTGAGGACAACCACGATAATTTGCTGGATGATCTTGATGGCAATTGACGCACTGCGCTGGCGTGGTTTTCGGTTTGGGGCACTGAGAGTAGTGATGCTCACCCAGGCAACGAACACAGCGAGGCCCTAGCTGACAGTAATTTTTGGTGTGACCGTAATTTTGACACCGGGTGAACTGCGGTAAGTCTGCATTGTGGCGACGAGGTTCCACGCTCACTACACTGTAGAGTAAGCGGGTGAGATTCAGAATATTTCGGCCTGAATCATCGTTCAACAACTCGATGGCACAAAGGGGAATGGACTGTTTAGCTCTATTGAGTAAACGAGTTACTTTTTGAACAGGATATTGCAAAGCACTGAGTTCAGCGTCTATTTCTTGGCCAGTGAGAGAACAAGGTATGTTTCTAATGATCATAGAGAAGAGCTTATCTGCTGGGTTTCTATAACTAAAGTATTGCTGGTTGATGCTGGTAAAATACCTAGTGAGATTACGAAAGTCAGAGGAGGTAGAAGAATACAATTTAACGATAGATCCACGCAACTCAGTATGAAACTCTGACGTAACATGTTGCTTGATGTCATGTAGAAGTAGTTGATAGTTTTGCACATCACGTAAACAAATGGGTGGAATGCGCTCCTTAGATGTGGAACTTGTCGGAGAAGTTATCGTCCCAGCGTCATCTTCCAAAGGCTGAAAACGCTTGTGCGTAGGGATAGCATAATGTGGAACATTTGACTGTTGCGAAGGCGCTGCGACACAAAGACGTTTGGGTTGTCCTTCCGGCGATGGAGCAGAGCGCACCAGGCTGGTAGATGTTGTGGCGCAAAGGCCGTCAGATGGGGCACAATCCACCATGTGTATATCTGCTGAAGATTGTTCAGTAGGGGTGGTCATAATACCCATTAAAGATGGCTGAAGCACAGTTACACATGGGCAGCGCGGAAGCAGATGTTACAGAGTTAACAACTGACGATAAACTCGATTGTGATGATTGTGATTGCACTAAGAGGTGCTCTTGTTGTACAGTCGAAGCATGTTCCTGATCAGCAGTACAATAAGCTACATTAATAGCTGATCGAAGAAGATGGCCGGTGGGAATCTCCGGCATGAGAGCGGTAAAATGCACTGGTACAGTAAATGCACTTACTAGAAGAAAATAAAAATGAACACTACTGTTAACACACGCAAAAACTTACGCGAATGCGGATAGTCACAGTAAACGAAAACTTTCTTCCGCGAACTGAATGGAACGCACGGAGAGGCACATAAAACCTTAAGCCTTCTCGACCTGTTTTGGTTTTATGTATGTAGGGGGCTCGGCCCCACGATCCAACCCCCCACCTGGAAGGCCAGGTAAATTGTAATCAGGGTTGTCTTCCCCTAGCCTTTGTAGATTCAACTACTCACTACAAGGTGGTTTTGGTCCGCTCTGGATATTTTATTTCCCCAGTGCCCATCATATCTGATGCACGTTCCCCTATCCGCCACCAGGGGAGGCGCCTCTGGGAGAAGAGTAAATGACTACGTGTTATTAAATTACTGTGGAACCAAGAGATGGCACAAATGTTTTAATATTTTATATTATGTGCTCGTCTAGAGCAGCGATGTCCAGCCTTGTCTCCTATGTGCTAATGATGTCTTCTTGTCACTCTGTCCCACCCCTTTCATTTTATGCATGAAGCATTCCCTCTTTACTCATTCGGGTAACCAAGCCTTAGAAAGGTTTATTTTTGTATCTCTATAAGTATGCTAGTTCTATGTACGGTAAAAGTGGTATGCGGTCTGTTATTTTGTATACAACGTTGCCCGATCTGTATATATATTTTGTGTCTTTTTCTCAAACTATAATCATGATTTGAAGGATCTTCCCTCAAACAGATTAAGCGTCCCCTATTAATATTCCTCAAATTGCACCCGTGTAATAGAAAATCTGCCAAATACACAATATGCATGCATTTCTCCCAAAGCTGCCAAGTATCTTCTTTTTGTTATGATATAAATGAACATTCGTCCATCTTTATTTGTGATTTCCTTTCATCACACGCTATACAACTCACCGCACTGATAATAACATAACAAACTAAAATCTAAATGGAGTTGACTAAAAAAATATAAAGAAACGGAAATATTACTAAACAGTCTCATGTTAATCTGTGTTCTAAGCAACGCCGATTGATAACTCGGAGGAAGTATTCACAATGAAGAGTAAGATACCTTTGTGATGTAGTGAGACCTTAATATGTAGTTGTACACAAATGAAATTTATTAGTGTGTACTAAGTTCATTAAACATATTTCACAGCGATGTACTCGTATTACGTCGTGATTGCCCTTGAAATGTTCACGCAAGCTGTTCTGCATTTATAATGTCATAATTGATCTTGAAAACCTTTTATAGTTTACGTTATATGACGAAAAAGTATATAATATTACACAAAGACACAGCACTCTTCTACTGGCGTTAACATAGTTTACAGTCTTTCGTGATATTACAACTCGTAGCCTTGACTCAGTCCTTTCACTGTCTCGCTTCACTTTCTCTGTCCCTCATGCACCAACTCCGACAATACAATCCCTCCACATTCATTAAAGCTTCTTTACTTCGACGCAGCGAATCTTTCACAGCTGTCTCGTACTCACTGACACACTGACTGACTCAAAAACTGGCTCACTCAACGCGCACCACAAGCTTGTTTATACCAGCGATGACGTAGCCAGATATTTTTCGAACGCCAACAAACAAGCTGGCCGCCGGACACTCCTAGGATGCTCTGAAAACCCCTTTGTTTGCCGCTTGATTGTTGGTAGTCACGTGTTCGCTGTCGTGAGTGGTGTGAGAAGCTTGACCTTGAGAGCCTTTTACGCGCCGTACCAATAGCCTGGGGCAGCCCGGCGTCACTCTATTATGTGGCACCTCATTAAGCAAGGGCCAACTTAAAACAGAAAACGGGGTGGACACTAAGGGTGATTCCATTACACTCAAATTTTATGAAGAAGCTGTCCGACTTTACGACGACTCTTCAAAATGTAAGAGTTCATTCTGAAAAAATAAACTAATAGCATTCAGTATTTAAATACGGATGCAATCAAAACTTATCAATACACTTGAATAAAACTGAAACCTGGGATATGTATGCTGACGTGCATGAAGTGTCCATTCTGGAACGCAGCTGTTTATGTTGGTAGTGACAAACTCAGCTCCCATCTGCTAATAAGACCTCTGTTCCGTAAACGTAATTCTAGCCACCGGAGTGGCAGGGTACTTTTCCTCCTCAACAATATGGTCGAACTGCTGAAGGGTAACATTAGATGGTAGTCGCCCATGTTCTCGCTAGCGGAATACCATGAAGGCAATACTTGGGTGAATATTAGGGCAGAAATTAAATTTGATATAAGATGTAGAAATGAAAACTGAAGTTAAGAACTTATCTTTTATTCTTTTCATAGACCCAAAAGTTATATTTTTATGCTGCACAGTTATTTAGTAATGTTGGTTTCGTTATTGCCGTTCTAAGGCGGCAATAATTTAATTACTATTAGACTATTGCTTTAATGTTGATGTAAAGAACAGCGTTTATTTAGCATAAATTAATATGCTTATCCGCAACAAATACAATAACTAATTTTTTATAGTTTTTGACAACAGAATAATGAATTAATATTGTTTAGTTGCAAACTTCCAACATGCCCCCCCCCCCGAAAAAAGTATGCCGACGCTCATGAATTGAGGCGTTGAGCGCAACAGTGGCCCAACCACTAAATGTACATAATGGAGATAATGGAGTGTAAAAAATCTCTGTGATTTGAAAGTTTTGTATTTACTTTAATAACTAAGCAAGAGTCATGATATTTGGAAATTTTAATCAATATAGCACCGACATTGTGATACATAGTTACACACATGCAGGAAGGTTGGGCCACTGTTTTTATCCAGGAAGCCAGATTCAGTTCCATGCAATAACACACTTCTCATGCCATCTGCCGGTGGTTGTAAAAATGTGGTATAGGCCACTACTGCTCTCCTAGATTGTGATATGTGGAACATGTCTGTCCTAATAACTCAGTTTCTGAATTTTTGTGGGTTGGGCCACTGTTGCGCTCAACGCCTCAATTGTAGTGACATATTTGCGTAGAGAGGGAAACCCAAACTCCCTTACATGTCACATCCATTAGACCAAGTGAGTCAGCTGCCCCTTATTTTCCAGTTTTATGCAATCCGCATTCTACACTCTAACATGAAAATATCGGCTTCTATGATAGGTTCTACCCAAGTATTTAACATGAATGCCTTTGGTTACACACTCGATGAAATTAGTAGGTACTAATATAGATGTTGGAGCATTGCCTTTTAACATACTCGTAATTAGGTAGCTGACGTTCGCACGTCTCGAAATGTTCACTGGGATCAGCGAATAGTATTATTATTTTAATTTGTAATTGCTTTATTTCCATTTTGTCGTATTGTTGTGTATTAGTATATCTCTCCCGGTATAGCTGCTGGGTTGCTTTGTACATTGGCTCTTGCTTCTCCGTAGATCAAAAGCAAATCAATGTACTCGTCTGTCGAATACACGGTGAAGCAATGGTAGAAAATATCATGCAACAGCTACGCGTGGAGAATAGAGTCTGCATTCATAACACACTACATCATGCCAGTCCACAGGGGCAGTAGTCATTATACTTGTTCTATTACAATATAAAGACAACCAAAAACGATTTAAGTTATGATGTGCTAAACACCCAGGAACTTTATAATTAGATTATTGTGAATTCGGCTTCAATATTTGATGAGTATAAAAATTGTAACTGCCGAGACACGAACCTTTGTCCTACGGCTTAACGCACAGGATACAGTCATAATTATCTTCAGCATTTCGAGACTGAACGCACTGAAACGCAACTGAAAGCACGTTCCAAGTTCAGTAGTACGACTTGTATGCCAGGCACTATGTTATTGCCACTTCGCGAGTTTTCGTGCTCAATTTAGTCTTTTCAGACAGTTTTAATCCTTTGCTGTGAGTTTTAAGATTATTTCTTAAATGGCAAAATTTATTATGCATGTTATTTGAGATGCACGAGACGTAGTTTACGCAAAAATTTAACTAAACCATTATTTAATATTATGTTCTTCTTGACTTTACGTGTCCGTGGTGAATGAGGTGTGTCCTAATTTTTTGCAGCCCCTACTCTAAGTACAAGAATCCGCAATTTTCTTCTTATTTGATGCTGATTTAGTGTACTCATATGATAGGTCCATTTTTACGGAGGCGTTTACTGAATTACGTTGCTATGTATACTCTAGCAAAACGTTTGTAAAATAGGCTGGAAACCGCAATTGGCTCTCAGTAAACGAGTCGTATGTTTTTGAGGTGTACTTTAGCGAGCAGTATGTTCTGTCCCTTAAACCGCTGTTCCTCTAAATTTTGCGCATTCCTCTCTGTAACAACGTCAAGCAATACGTTTTAGTGAGGGACAAAACTGGACTAAAGCGTACATGCCGTTTGATGGGTGGCCTACCTTCCAAAAATAAGGGGCGGCTGACTCACCTGGTATTGTGCCGCCGCCTGCCCCATCCCACTGGTGCGCCGCATAACAAGGCGCTCAAGGTCAAGTTTCCCACACAAGTATGACTAAATAACAAAATCAGTCCAGTTACATTTCTATCACTTTATTATTATTATTATTATTATTATTATTATTATTATTATTATTATTATTATTATTATTATTATTATTATTATTATTATTATTATTATTATTATTATTATTATTATTATTATTATTATTATTATTATTATTATTATTATTATTATTATTATTATTATTATTATTATTATTATTATTATTATTATTATTATTATTATTATTATTATTATTATTATTATTATTATTATTATTATTATTATTATTATTATTATTATTATTATTATTATTATTATTATTATTATTATTATTATTATTATTATGATGATGATGATGATTATTATTATTATGATTATTATGATTATTATGATTATTATGATTATTATGATTATTATGATTATTATGATTATTATTATGATTATGATTATGATTATTATTATGATTATGATTATTATTATTATTATTATTATTATTATTATTATTATTATTATTATTATTATTATTATTATTATTATTATTATTATTATTATTATTATTATTATTATTATTATTATTATTATTATTATTATTATTATTAGTATTATTATTATTATTATTATTATTATTATTATTATTATTATTATTATTATTATTATTATTATTATTATTATTATTATTATTATTATTATTATTATTATTATTATTATTATTATTATTATTATTATTATTATTATTATTATTATTATTATTATTTTAAAGTTGTGCTAAAAAACACAGTTCTCCTCTGCTAACTTTAACACAGTCTACAGTCTTTCGTGATATTACAACTATAACTAATCTCTTCTTGAAGCCTTTACTCAATCCTTTCATTGTCTCTCTTCACTTTCTCTGTCTCTCAAACACTAACTCCAAAGATACAATCACTCAACACGCGTTAAAGCTTATTCGCTTCGACGCGACTTATGTTTCACAGATGTCTCGCACTCACTGGCACACTGACCAGCTCAAAGAAAATAACTGCCCACCTCCACGCGCTCCTCAAGCTTTTATACCGGCGGTGATGTAGCCAGATCTTTCTCGAAAGCCTAAAGACAAAGCTGGCTGCCGGCACGCCTTTAATGCTCTGGAAAACCCTTTGTGTTGCAGCTTGATTGTTGTTAGCCACGTGTTCGCTCACGTGAGTGGTGTGGGGAGACTTGACCTCGAGCGCCTTGTTACGCACCGTATCAGTGGGGTGGGGCAGCCCGGCGTGACGATATCATCGTTGATTGATTGGTTTTGGTATCCCTGAACTGTTTTCAGGCCAGTGGCATGAGAACTCATACCAGCAGGGTGGAAAGTGAAAACTTAGAGAAGGTAAATACTATTACAACCTAGGGGAGAGAGCCACCTCCAATGTACCGGATAAGCATAAGGTTGCATTACCCACAGTGGAGCTAATATCACTTTCGACGGTCTGCAAGCAACATGTAAACAAGGCATGGGCAAAATGGGCTCAACTGTGTCACTCCACTGGCCACCCCTCCTCTGCACTGCTGTTCAGGTTCCGACGCGCGTCATTCACTGGCGAGTATGGTTGTTTCATGAAAAGTGATAGAGAGAATTTGTTGTAAGCAACAAGAGCAGCAAACTTTGGTGTTTAACATGCGAATTTCAATTTGC
>CM060964.1:142362867-142410367 GCA_030765045.1 Tenodera sinensis | reverse complement strand
TCTTACATGTCTTTCTTCACCCCGGCCAGCTGCTCGTTAATCTTCTCCGATAGCTCTTATCTTCATATCAGGCATTCCTGTTTTTATATTTTCCATTTCGGAGTTTACATTTTTCAATACGGCTTCTATCTTAGTTTTCATCTGCCGCATTCCGGAATTCATTTCTTTTCCCATTTTGTCCATCTTGGCTAACATTTATTTCATCAATTGCTCCATATTGTTGTTTCTCGTCGCACTCCTGACACCAATTGCGACAATTTTACATTTTTAACTATTTATAAAAACACCGGATCGACACTATGCAAAACCACGGTTGAACAATAACAAATACTACAGGAATAAAAGGTAGTAGACACAGCCGTGTGAATGTAAATACGCATTTCTATTTCAATCATATAGAAAGCGGGAGTAGAGAATGAAATGTGATTGTGTTTAGTAAAAGAAAACTGAGTAGAGAAAATCGTATGAATGTAATACGCTGAATTTCTATTCCAAACCTATAGAAATTGTACGAACTGCTTATAGAAGAGGGAACAGAGAAAGAAGTGTTATTGTGTTTCGTGAAATAAAAATGACTAGAAAAAAGTCTTACGAATGTTATGCGTTGCATTTATATTTCGAGCGTATAGAAAAATGTATGAATTGTTTGTAGAAGAGGGAGTAGAACAGGACAGGCGAATGCGTTATGTAAAATAAAAATGGGTAGAGAAAACCAGGTGAATATAATACGTTACGCGGTAAAATGCATTGCATAAAAAAGTTCTCCGTGAAGAAAAAAATAGACGTGCCAATATTCATGGCGAACGGTCAACGGGTTTTGGAGTTTATCGTTTAGCAACCTCATACATACCAAGTACATATAGATTGTATGAATTGTATGCTGAAGAGCGAGTAGAGAATAACATGTGAATTGGTACGTAAAACAAAAGTGAGTAGAGAATATATTGTGAATATAATATATTGCATTTCTGTTTCAAATATATAAGAAATTGTATGAATTGTATGTTGAAGGACGAGTACAGAAAGAAGTGTGATTGTGTCTCGTAAAAGAAGAACGACTAGAGAATTCAGAGTGAATGTAATGCATTACATTTATATTTATATTATAGGAATGTGTATGAAATGTATGTTGAAGGGCGAGTAGAGAAGGATATGTAAAAGAAAAGAGAGTGGAGAATGCCGTGTGAAAGTAATATATTCTACAGCAAAATGGATAGCATAAAAACGTTCTTCATGAAAAAATACATGTTTGAGTCATTCCATGTCAAATCACACATAATTTGATATTGACGTCTCCGATTTCATTGATATTAGGTTTACGTGTTCTGTGAAAGTGATACACCTAATCCCTTGTTAGTCTGTAAATTAATTATTTTGGTAAATATAAAACATTACATTTTCGGATATTTTACGGACACCGTGTATCTCTCGTATAAATTACTTTCTCTTCTGGTAAGTAGAGGAAGTGTTGTATTTCACCCAAAAATTTGATGTCGAGATTTCACCGGAAATATATGTTTTGAGACCCCCTGAATAAAAAAAAAAAGCATTTTTAGAAAAAGGTCTCTGTCTGTCGGGGCCCTAACAACCTATCTGTCGAGGGCACTTAAACCCTACTTACTAACTCACTCACTCACTCACTCACTCTCTGTCTGTAAGCACGAGTGGTCAGCTCTCCGCGGTAATAAGCTTAGAGAAGTGAAAGAACTTCCGATAAACTGGGTAACTTCCTGTCGCACATCTCGTCGCGAGGAGGTTAGTTTGGCTCGATTAAGAATAGGGCACTGCAATTTTTCGCATGGTTACCTATGTAAAAGGGACCCTGGTCCTATATGTCCGCTGTGTGACAACCTTTTGTCGGTTTGCCACGTGCTGCTGGAGTGCTGCTCTCTAGCGCACCTTCGAGATTTTCTGCAGCTGCCTGCCAGGCTTGCAGAGGTCCTAGCGGACGACAAAACAGCGGTTGATAGAGTTTTTAAGTTTTTAGCGGATTGTAATATCAATTTGAGGATTTAAAATTTTAGATATTTGTTTATGCCTTTTGACCTATTTATTACATTGTTTTATATCCGGCTATTGCCGCTGTTTTTATGTTTATTTGTATTTTTTCTTTGTTACTAGTATTTTATTTTTGATTCAAGTTTATATCTGGCTATTGCCATGAATTTTAGAAGGGCGCTAATGACCCAGGAGTTGAGCGCCCTTAAACCCACAAATAATATTAGTGAGTCATTCCACGTCAAATCGCACAAAATGACCTTAATCTCCCAGATTTTCTTGAATTTTTTTTTTTTTTTTTTTTTTGGTGATTTGGACCAAGCCTAATAATATCTGTCTGTAAGTCTGTGTACAACATAACTCAAAAACGAAAAGTCGGTTAAAAACCGAAGTTGCTATTTGAGTTTAATGCCTTTCAAGGATGCGACGCGAAGATTTTGAAGAAAATAGCGCCACCTTAAACTACCCTTAACATGGAAAATGTTTTGAACATTTTGATTTTCTTGAAAATGACTAACGATTTTGATTAAAATGACGTATGTTGATATTTTTATGACAAATGAAATGCATATTTTGAATTTTCTGACTATGGCCTATGTAGTCCTGTTTACTCTGGATGACTTTTAACACGAAACCCGTAAGAGATAGACAAAATCTTACTGTACAAAAATTGCAGATCTCACTAAAACATAATTTATGTCCAAATAATTTTGTTTTTCCTTCTTCTTCTTCTTTTTTGTAGAGTGAACCATTTCGGAGACATTCCTTGTTATTCGTGTCAGCTTCGGAAAACTTAAATTTTCGTGAAATGCAACGTCGTTGTTTATTTTTTTATATGTTAAGCGTGCAAGGAGAGCGGAATCTCAAAGCTTTAAAAGATTTGACTATCACACAAAGCCTACTGTATTCCCATATTCCTCTTGCACCTACAAGGAAATAACCAATAGGATAATTTGTACAAATGTTTATCTCAACTAACACGAAGAAAATATAGGAATAAGAGTTTGTAAGAATGGTAGAGAAAGTCATCCCCACAAGAAAAAATCAGGGGGTGTCAAGTCTGGTGATTTGAGAAGCTATGCGGTGTACGATGATCCTCTTTCGATCCATCTTCCAGGGAACTGTCTGTACAAAAACGTCTTTATTACATTGACAACGTGTGGTGGTGCTCCATCTTGCTGGAAAAATTCTTCTATCAGGGAGTTGAGGCCCAGCATATAGCTGCAGTATATCCAAGTATGTGTTTTCAGTGGTCGTCTTTTAAAAAAAAGCACGACGATTGTGTAAGGCACCAAACATGCCATTTAGGGAAATCCTGCTGGTGTTCAATTGCGACACGCAGAGTCTCACGCCTCAGATGCGACAGTTATCTGTTTACTTTTCCACAGACGTGGAACTCTGCTCTATGTCGAGAAGCAGACTCGACATAGCACTGTATGGCCATTGCCTCTTTTTTTCTTTTTTTCCAACTTAGTGTTTTCGTTCCCATTTATCGTTGGGCGTAATCATGTGGCGAATTTGCAGCATATACGCTCGCAAACGCACTGTTGTGGGTGGGATGTTCAGTTGCATGCTAGCCTCTCGAATCGATTTTTGCGGACGCCAATGCGCTCGACATTGCATTCTGACACTTTACGCTTGGAATGTTTACCTGCATTCATCGACTTCGCAAACGGGGAGGGGGGGGGGGTGTGGCGGTCCCCCTTGAAAATTAATGAATTTAAACACTATAACTCATATCTCTTTCAGTGTTTGGCAATAGAACAATGAATTAATATTGTTTGATTGAACAATTCAATCCTGCGCCCTCTTGAAATAGTTTGCCGACGCCCATATCTGCATTTAATTCCAAACTTGTTGTATCTATCTCTGAGCTGCCTACCCCATTGTTGACACGTACGTCGGAACGGCTTCTCTCCGTCTAAGGTTGTACTGACGACGAAACAGGCGCTGCACAGGAATTACCGACTAATGGCAGCACACAAAAGATGTTTGCTGTGGCGTCGTATGCTGACCGATCAAAAATTAATTATATGCATTCTCCTATGCAATGATCTGCGCATGCACGGTGCATTACTGTTCTAAACTTAACGACACCGTTGGTTAAAACTTCCCAACTTCTCCTTTCAATTGTTATCAACCTTAACCAATTTGTATGCATAGCTTTCAAATTATGAAAGTTTCTGTTATATTTATAAGTGGAACAGAGTGGATAGGGAGAGAGAGAGGTACCATGTTCATATTCTATATACATCAAATATTGAGGGCCCAAATGACCTTGTTGTCGACGAGCCCTTAAATTCCATTCACTCACTCACACTCAAATATTGACCGCATGAGTAATGTGAGCGTCCAGCTTTGCTTAAACTGCCACTGTCACTTAATAATCTAGTTAAAGTTTGACTGAGACGTCGCTTAGCTCACACTGTCACTTCGTGAATGTGAAATCCTTCAAATTATTACTGTCACTTTACTTTCCTTGCAACGTAATAAAATACGCCTTTTCTTCCCGACACTTGACTCGCTGGGGAGTCAAACATAAGAGATCTCTTATGCCTTACAATAACAGCACGTACTGCACATCACCACAGTCGTCACTAACTTGCTCGCTGATTCACGGACCTGCTGCGAGATTGACTGACTCCTCGCAAGAGCGCTCGCTTGTATAGCTGTTTTGGAAATTTTCACAGATTCACAACATTCGAGATAGCAAAACATATAGAAGAATTGACGAAAACATTTCTGAAGTTCACGTTGGACGAACGCGCTGCTAATCTGTTTACCATTCCGACTGCCGGAGTCAATATGTTATCAGTAGGGCTCGGAAGTTCATGCCCTAAAAACACTGAAATATGCATGCAAATATGCTCTTAAAAACTTGAAAATATGCCAAGAAATATGCACTATTGAATTAAAACAATGCCCCTTCGCAGTAGACATGGCGAGTTAGTATAAATAATAAATAGGGCTCGGAAGTTCATGCCCTAGAAAACACTGAAATATGCATACAAATATGCTCTTAAAAACTTGAAAATATGCCCAGAAATATCACTATTGAATTAAAACAATGCCCCTTCGCAGTAGACAAGGCGAGTTAGTATAAATAATAAATGCAGTTACCTTATTCCTTAGAGGTTGAAGCAGAAGTGGTCTCACCGCTAGTATTAACTGCTAAATTGCAGTTCACAACCAACACTTTGCACAAATTTTCAACTGTAAAACATTGTCTGTTGTCTCGCAAAACACTTTTGTAACGTGAAAAACTTCTCTCCACGTCACAAGATATTATCGGGGCATATTTAAATGATGTTAACTGCTTCACAGAAAGAGTCAAGTCTCTTGGTGTGGTAGATGGTTTTCTTTCAAGGATGTCTCGAATATCGCACATCTGTTTATAACCAGAATTTTTTGAAATTATATAATTCACTTTCTCTTTCACTTTTTGTCCTATGCTACCAGGAACTGAACGTAGATCACATATTGTTTTTTCAAAGACAGTAAGTGATTCATGCAAATGAGATCCTACAGCTTCCAATGCCGTTATGGCTGTTGGTAAGAAAGAAAAATGGGCAGATATGAAACTAAGATCCTCTTTTAACCCAGTGCCTGACAGAATATTTTGCACAGTTTCTATTGATGAAGCATCTTTCGAGTCCAATGAATTAACAACCTCTTCGACTATTTCTATGTGCTCAGCATAATATAAAACTGCATCGACCCATGTTCCCCATCGAGTTAACACTGGTGCAGGAGGAAGTCTGATATTAGGTGCTGTTGATCTAAACAACTTAACTCTTTTAGGAGATTTAACAAAAATTCTCTTTGTACAGGACACAAATCTATCTACCAATGGGAAAGAATCGCGTATTGTCTCAGAAATGCGATGAAGAGCGTGTGCCAAACAAGTTATATGAATTATGTTAGGAAAAATACCTTTCCGAGTTTGTCCTGATTTTACCATATATGGACCAGCATCAGTAACAAATAAAAGTACCCGGTCGTATTTGATTCCACTTGGCCATAATAATTTCAAAGAGTCCATCACAAACTGGGTTACAGTTACATTGTCAGTGGCCGACAATTCGCACACATTAAGAAGATAAGGTGTCGTCTTTTGTTCATTATTTAAGGCACCCACGATTATATTAGCAATAGAACGGCGCTCAGAATCACAGGTTTCATCAACAGACAACCACACAAACTGATCCGCTAATTCATTTTGTATAATTGACAATATGTTATTGTAACAATGTCCTACATAAGTCTTACGCAGTGTACTTTCTTCAGGCACATGTTGTCGAGTGTACTTGAGAATTAAGTTTTTAAATGTCGGATTATTGATTTTGAACAAGGGAATATCAGCAGCTAAAAATGCTTGGCACAAGCCATAGGAAAATTCAGTAACCCTACTTCCTAAACACTCAACTAGCTGTTTTTGAACAGGTTCTTTGTTTGCGAGTTTTCTGATTAAATTCTCCTTATGTTTTGCTGTGTTTATGTGCTGAACTATTTGAAATCTTTTCTCACTCCCTATAGTTTTCTCACACGTTCCACAATACAGTACCCTATTATCTGTAGATATTAAATTACTCGAAAACTCGTTCTGTAATTTAATTAATCTAGCACTCGAAGTTGGTTTTATTTTCGACCTTTGAAGAGCTTTTTAACATTTTACACGCCTAATTTAATTTGGTGGGAACCAGTTCACAACACTGTTACGTTTGAAGACCATGCCACAACTATTGGAGAGCAGGGAAGTGTTGCGATAATCGTGCTGCTCAAAATATTGACCTGCACTTTATCTTTGTTAATATAAACCTCTCAGATAACGCACTGATTATTCTCTACACACAAACACATAATGAAGCGATGGAAACAGGGGGTTCCCTGCACGACAACATGGCTCACCTCGCGAGTTGCATCAACATGTGCAATACTACCAATATGAAAAATATTATACACATGGAAACAAATAATAAAAACCATAAAAGTCATTAAAATATGCAATATAGGGGCTATAATATTGAAATAATATGCATTTATAAAAAAATCAAGAAAATATGCAGTTATATGCACCATAAAATCAGGTCTAAATAACTGAAAATTCCATAATTCGTGCACATAATGTAAGAGCATACGTTTTTAACCCCTATGAAAAAACATGCAAAAGCATGAACTTCCTAGCCCTAGTTATCAGTCACACTGTACGAAACAGCATAAACGGCTCATTACAGGCTTATTATCTGCTTTTCATCCACGTTAAGGTGCGTGTGTGTGCGTGCGTAGAGACAGAGGAGGGATACCTCGACCCACCATGACCCCGACATAGATCTTTTGCGGGCTAAAACTGCCTGGGGGAAGGGATGAGGTGAACTGAGGGCGTAGGCTGGTCAGAGAACGAAGTGAGTGAAGCCCAGAGACGCACAGAAGTCCGTAACAACTACAGATATTAACCCTTGCACACAACCGAGGTATTTCCCCCACCAGGGAGAGGGCGACGAGGTGACCTAGCGGCCCGGACAGCAACTTCCAGGAGGAGCCGGGAAGGGTTTCCAGAGCGCAAGCATCTGTACCACCTGACCGCAACCGCCGGAACGCTACTAACCACATCTGAAAGATGACAAGGGAGAGAAATGAGAAGTGAAGGGAAAGGAATCCATGGAGAACAGAATCCACCCCAAGATTCGCCTAGTGACAAGGGGAAACCACGGAAAAACCCAAGTCAGAGTAGTCGGTCGACGGGGATCGAATCCGGGACCTCCCGAATTCGAGTCGCACACGTTGCCGTGGCGCAACCTCGCTCGGCCCACGTTAAGATAGGGGGCCAAATACAAATCATATATAATTTTGATGCTTTAAAACATCACGTTTTTAGCACTTAGGGGGACACAAATTCAGTGCGGATCATTCACGTGGAGAAAGCATTATCTTTTGAACAAATTTATTTTTATATACTCAGATACATAATTATAATCGAGAAAACGTTTGCTCTGTATCATAAAGCCCACTCTCTCTCACACACACACACACACACACACACACACACACACACACACACACACACACACACACACACACACACACACACTCTCTCTCTCTCTCTCTGTCTCTCTCTCTCTCTCTCTCTCTCTCTCTCTCTCTCTCTCTCAGCGGGGTTGCACATTATGACTATACATCAATAATAGGTAACGCTGAAACCAACGACTGGCGGCAGACAACGTATCACTAATGCACAGCCTGGTCAACTTGACGTCACGAAATGCATACATTTTCAATGACACTAGGTATCAGAGCTGTCTTTCAATTCGCTACGGATTCAGCGACACCAATTAACTGCCGTTCAATACGTTATTCCTCTCTACTACCATAGCATAATATTCATTGAAATTTATGGACGAGTATTAAAAGAAAATAATTATATTTATCAACCTATTTTGGTAAACACAGACAGGGGTACAGTTTAGCATCAACTCGTTTTAGCATATATATTGACGATGCCACAAGAACATGGAAAAAATAATTGTAATGTAGAAGGAATATAATTAGATCCAAACACAAAACTTGGTGCATTACTATATTCAGGCCATCTTTGTATAATAGAAAAAACTGAAAATAATTTACAGAGAATAATTTATGTTGAATAAAATATTAGAAGAGTATGAACTAAAATTTCAGCAAATAAAACGAAAGTGATGGCATTTTCATGAAAACAGCCTGTAAGAGCAACAATAATAACGAAAGATTAAATAATCAAGCAGGTGAAAAAGTGTAATTATCTTGGATGTGATATAAGTTATATATGCCATAATCATTTATACAAGCAGATTCACGAGTCCCAACATATATGGGGAACTATTAGAAGAAATTTAAAAACACAAGGAAGAAACACAACTAAAATTTTATAAAGTTATGGCCGTTCCAGTAATGCTATATGGGAGTGAAAGTTGGGTTTTAAGACAGAATGATAAACGTAATATTCAAGCAACTGGGATAAAATTTTTAGAGCAGTTAAGGCATAAAAATATGGGATCTATTGACTAATGAAGAAATACGAGAAGATTTAAATATTACTGCTATAGGAGACATCATAGAGAGTAATAAACAGAAATGGAAAGATCATCTCAGTAGAATGGACTCGTGCAGGCTACCAAAAAGCGTACTCGAATACAAACCTAAAGGAAGAGGATCGATAGGAAGACCCATGTTAAGGCGAAAGTGAGACCGGAACAGGCCAGTGGCCTAATCCATGAAAGGAGGAGGAGGAGAAAGAAGAGGAGGAGGAGGAAGAAGAAGAAGAAGAAGAAGAAGAAGAAGAAGAAGAAGAAGAAGAAGAAGAAGAAGAAGAGGAAGAAGAAGATTTATGGACTCCCTTTAACTGCGGTGGTTCTCAGCGTCCCGTTCTATATTGCGGATGAAAGAGCGTTTACTTTTGCTCTGAGGCCTGTAAGTCTACGAGATGGGACAAATGGGTTTACTTCCTTGCCCTCCGCAGCGAAGTCGGGAGCCAGATACGTCACCACCAGACCATGGAGGACATCATATTCATGCCATGATGCCCCCCGAGGGCATTGTGCTAAAAACAGATACCTGCATGCTGCACACTCATGTTCCCATATCTGTACGCAGCGAAACCTCCAATTCCTTCATCGTCTCTCCTCAGTCCGCTTACCCTTAATACCCTCTCATCTCACTCCTCCCTCCCGGGGCCCCCGTCAGTGGCAATAGGTAGGGCCACTCTTTTTTCGCATTGATTTTTTTTTTCGAATTTCGCGAAATGAGTTCTAATTTTCGCGTTTTTTTTCTCTCTATATGGTTTGTATTAATGCTTTAATTTCGCGATTTTTTTTTTTTAAATTTATGGTAAATAACACTGGGGGAATGTTTCCCGTATTCATTTTTTTCAAATTTTCTGAAATAAGTTTGTTTTCGTTTTACGCACTATATGACTTGTATTTTATATGTGCATATATCTCACTATATTTATTTCTTGGTAGTTGTATATTTTTACTAAATGTATTTAATATACATTTTAACGTATTACAATTTAGAATGGAAGTTGTTGTGTAGTATGGAAACTACAAAACAGTAACGTTACTTTAATTTTATTTCTTATTGGCACTATAGTACTCTGATACATTGGACATAGATAAGCATTACACAACCATTGCACACTTTTACTTTGGAAAGATAATGTAGTAGCTGTTACAATATTCTTTTGTTTCATCAATCGCCTTCGATCGTCAACAATTAAACTTCACCTCGAGAAATGCCTCTCAGCATCGACTGATGAAACCATTAATTCACTATTTTTCTAATTCAGAGTTTTACTTTCTTCTTCTTCTTCTTCTTCTTCTTCTTCTTCTTCTTCTTCTTCTTCTTCTTCTTCTTCTTCTTCTTCTTCTTCTTCTTCTTCTCCTTCTTCTTCTTCTTCTTCTTCTTCTTCATCATCTTCTTCTTCTTCTTGCCCTTGTTCTTCTTCTTCTCCTTCTCCTTCGTCTTCTTCTTCTTCTTCTTCTTCTTCTTCTTCTTCTTTGTGTAATTTAACAGTTCACAGAAATGAACTTATAGAAAGTGAGAACTAATTTTTATACTCAAATCGCTGGAATTTCGTGCTTTTTTCGCAAAATGAGGCAATTTCGCTTCCATTTCAACTCATCGCTAAAATTCGCTAAAATCAGAATAGTGATGCATTGATCAGTATCACATAATTTGGAAAGATAATGGGAAATATGTTTGTCGCTTTTATCGTTAATGCGAAAAAGAATGTCCCTAGACATAGGCACAAACGGTTTCATAGGTCAAAGTGCTAAGTCCCCCGTCCGAATCTTGTCATAATATACCTAACACATTATGCATTTTCGTAATAATTCATCATCATCATCATCATCGTCGTCGTCATCATTACCACCACCACCACCATCATCGTCGTCGTCGTCATCACCACCACCATCATCGTCGTCGTCGTCATCACCACCACCATCATCGTCGTCGTCATCATCATCATCATCATCATCACCACCACCACTATCATCATCGTCGTCATCATCATCATCATCATCATCCTTCCAGGTATCGGTCCGTTACGATCTCAGCGCAGATTTTTTTTCATAATAATTAGAATAGATGATAGTCATTGTCTGAAAACTCTGCTGCAAAATAAAATATTTTAGTTGTTTTGTAGCAGTTTTACTTTCTCTAGCCTATAGGTATGTAAACTAGGGGAATATTTGATCGATGAAAAAACTCTTAACTCTGGCAATACCAATGGGGGAGGTACTTTATGCCCACATCTGTAATTTTTTAAAGTCTGTCTTTTAATTTTTTCATTAAAGGCATGCAGTTAACAGTCAATCACTATTTTTATTACTGAATTGCGCAATTGTTGCAAAGCTTTCATTGTACACAATTTTAAAATAAATTTGTTTTAAAAATTGCTCAGACGTTTTGTTACTAGTGCTGGTCATAAATTACCGTTGGTAGTATAAGTTTCGTAATACGGGTTGGCATTCCTAGGTTTAAGTGTGGTTTTCCAAAAATAAACGTTTTGACTCACTTGAATAAGGAATATTTTCGCTAAGAAGTCAGCGTCTGTTTGTGTGCGCATGCGCCCATGTATCAACAAAGTTGATGACAGACTGATTCGTTAGCAAGAAACAAATCTCCACATAACAATCAACCACCTACATGGAACTATGTGTTATATTTTGTACCCTCTTAAAACAGATCTAAAGATTTTGTTTGTAGGTCCTCAGGTTGCTGACAAAAGGTGTCTATTAGAATTTTCTGCAGATATCAATCGAGCACACCTTCATTCTCAGGACCAGGACAAAAGGGTATTGTAGCTAAAATGAACAGATCGTTAAAGTGTCCTTTTTATGCCAGATAACTTTGTATCTCTAACCACTTCCAAAATATTTGCTGTTGCACTTTTAAATTTGCGTGTATTCTTAGTATTAAGCGTTTAAGCGTGGAATGCCCATTATTGTGTTTCTCGTGAGATCCAGGCTAATATGGTGGATTTGTTCCATAAACAGTCGATACTTCATGCCCATGCGCATAAAATGTTACACTACCGTAGTATCATGTAGGTATATCATAAAAGTATTTGTTGTGATTAACTTGAATAGGATATAAAGATATTGTTTTAGTGCATAGTTAGTCTACAGAGTTTTTATGAAATGAGGAATGTTAGAGAAAATAATGTTATTCTTACACATCACAAATAGTTGTACACTACTTGCATACAATGTCCAAACAAATGGAACGTGCCTTACTCTGATATCCATAACGTTGAGTACAATGCAAGCTTAGTGAAACATGATGAAATAGGTCAAATATGTAATTATCGAGCACACAAACTGGAGGAATAAAGCTTTGTCTGTCTAGAATTAAGCTTGATCCGTATTTCCAAGTGCTTAGCAGGCAACCTAACCAAAGCACTCATACGATCAACCCATCAACTACCCATCTGCTTTAAGGAGATTATAATGCACTACACTATGGCTTGTGTTTCTTATAATCTGTCTCAAACTAGAACGATTCTGTTGTAAACACGTGGGTGGGAAGAGATGCTCATACCGAACATTAGTAAGCCGCTGATTAGTAAACGGAAGTTTATAGGTGTTTTCTTTTATTTTTATCGCACAATAACCGCCTGTAAGAAGTACAGCACTGTAAGTAGTTTTATAATCACTGCTCAGCGCGAATTAATTTCGGGGAGAGAAATAAACAAACGTTTAGATCAATTTCCTGGCCCTTCATATACACTACAGGTACATTTGTTCTAGGCTCGTGAATTGTAAAAGAAATGTTTACAACAGAGAGAGAGAGAGAGATATAAAGCCGAGGATAGGCACAGTGACACACTATTAGCTTATTACTCTTCATAATCTGCAGCTTAACTTGTACTAATGAAAGAGTTGTTTAACAAGTTGTATTCCTATACGATACGGCTCTCTCAAAACAAAGTAGGTTTTGAGGTGGATACTGATTTAGATGTTATTGTCTATCGTGCATAAGTTCTTCTGATATTTTTACTGCATTTCCTACACTTGGTATCGCATATCTCAAAACCCTAGAACACTTGTATGCTGTTAAATAGCGGTCGGCTTATTATCATAAATTAGGCCCATCCTTCTGCCAACATAAAAACAAAACTGAGGCAAGCCTTAAGAAATGATGAGAGGCAATTGATAGCGCATTGTTTCGCGATGTTAAAAGAAACAGGAAAGGAAGGAAGCAAGGGAGGAAGGAAGTAGCGAGGGAAGGGAGGGAGTGAGGGAGGGAGGAAGGGAGGGGACGGGAGGGAGGGAAGGAAGGGAGGGGATGGGAGGGAGGGAAGGGAGTGAAGGAAGGGAGTGAGGGAAGGAGGGCAGGAAGGAAGGAGGGAAGGAAGGAGCGAAGGAAGGAGGGAGGGAAGGAAGGAGCGAAGGAAGGAGGGCGGGAAGGAAGGAGGGAAGGAAGGAGCGAAGGAAGGAGGGAGAGAAGGAAGGAGGGCGGGAAGGAAGGAGGGAAGGAAGGAGGGAAGGAAGGAGGGAAGGAAGGAGCGAAGGAAGGAGGGAGGGAAGGAAGGAGCGAAGGAAGGAGGGAGGGAAGGAAGGAGCGAAGGAAGGAGGGCGGGAAGGAAAGAGGGAAGGAAGGAGGGAATGACGGAGGGAAGGAAGGAGGGAATGACGGAGGGAATGACGGAGGGAAGGAAGGAGGGAATGACGGAGGGAAGGAAGGAGGGAATGACGGAGGGGAGGAAGAAGGGAAGCAAAGACAGAGGGAGGAAGGAGGGAGGGAGGAAGGCGGGAGGGAAGGAAGGCGGGAATGACGGAGGGAAGGAAGGAGGGAATGACGGAGGGAAGGAAGAAGGGAAGCAAGGAGGGAGGGAAGGAAAGAAACCGAAGCGTAGCCACTGAGTACTACACGATAATATTAATTAACTCTGTAACAAATAGATTTCGTAGGTTAGTGTTAAGGGAGGGAGGAATCTTACTAGATTTATTGACAAGAAGTTAGTTATCAGTAGGTACTAGTTTAGTATTGGGGAAAACGACTTAAATCGCTTTAGCACTCAGTCGTCTACGCCCTACGGAATAGCGCAAAAGAAATCTCTGTTCATTCCTGCTTCCCTACACTACCTTTCTTCACCCCTGCAGTTCTTCCTACAGTATTGTACCTTTCCCAACTACCTCCTAGGATTCATACAAGCCTGTCAACCAACTTATCTGGATTTGAACTCGGAACTTCTGTATCACTGATCAACACGTTATCCGTTAGGCTATGAGGAATAAGGTACAAGAGGTGTTTGGTGTTTACAGCTTTTAATGAAATACTTAATAGGTAGAATGTACAATAAGTAAGATTTAAAGCGTTTTATTAGAAAGTAAAAATTGATTAAAACAGCGGATGCATTAAATTTGTTTTTCAAAATGTAAATATACCGCCTGCAGAAAATCCAATATTAAGCTGTTGTTCATGTTATTAGAGGTAGCCAGATCAGTGTAAACCCTTGCTGTGGAGCTTGGGATAAAAGCCACGTTTTACTATTACCGGTTATACAAAGAAATCTGGAATCTTTCCTGCAGGTATTAAACGACTGGATATTGCCGGGGAAAATAACAATCGCCTACTGCTGGAAAACCAACAATACTGTGGATGAAGAATGCTACATGGTACCTCTCTCTCTCTCTCTCTCTCTCTCTCTCTCTCTCTCTCTCTCTCTCTCTCTCTCTCTCTCTCTCTCCCAATACACTCTGTTCCACTTATAAATCTTATATATATTTATTCCGCGCAACTTGGAAACGGCTCTAACGATTTCGATCAAATTTTGTATTCAGATAGAGTTTTGCCTTTTAAGTTCATCTATATAGGTGTAATTCCCGAAAAAACGCGATTTTACATAAAAAATAACATTTTTTTATCCCCGCTTCTACAGTGCAATTCTTGTATATATATTCCCCGTATTTCAGAAACGACTATAAAGATTTGGTTAAATTTTTGTATACATGCATATTACATTCAGTGTTTTCTCTGCTCACTTTTGGGTAACACATTCACATCTCTTTCTCTACTCAGTCTTCTAAAAACAATTTTCCATGAAAAAAAAAAAAAACATGATTTTGCACCAAAAACATTTTATCCCCACTTTTAAAATAAGTCATACCATGTTCTGTATGTTTGAAACAGAAGTGCTATTACATTCACACTGTTTTCTCCTCTCACTTTTAGGTAACACATTCACATCTGTGTCTCTACTCACTCTTCTGTAAACAATTTTCCATAAAAAGCATGATTTTGCACCGAAAAATACTTTTATCCCTACTTTTAAAATAAGTCAAACCATGTTCTGTATGGTTGAAACAGAAGTGCTATTACATTCACACTGTTTTCTCCTCTCACTATTAGGTGATACATTCACACCTCTTTCTCTACTCACTGTTCTACAAATAAGTCATGCAATTTTCTGTATGTTTGAAATAGAGATGCTGCATATTACATTCACAGTGTTTTTTCTACATACTTTTAGGTATCACATTTACATCTCATTCTCTACTCAGACTTCTATAAACAATTTTCCATAAAAAACGTGATTTTGCACCAATAAAACACTTTTATCCCTCCCTTTTAAAATTAGTCACGCCATGTTCTGTATATTTTAAATAGAAATGCTATTACATTCACACTATTTTCTCCTTTCACTATTAGGTATCACGTTCACATCTCTTTCTATACTCTTCTATAAAGAAATCATGCAATTTTCTGTATGTTTGAAATAGAAATGCTACATATTATATTCATACTGTTTTCTCTACTCACTCTTAGGTAACACATTCACATCTCTCTCTACTCACTCTTCTACAAATAAGTCATACAATTTCGTGCATGTTTGAAATAGAAATGCTACGTATTACATTCATACTGTTTTCTCTACTTGCTTTTGGGTAACACACTCATAACTGTTTCTCTACTTACTCTTCTAGAAATAAGTCATACAATTTTGTGCATGTTTGATATAGAAATGCTGTATGTGACATTCACAGTGTTTACTCTACTCACTTTTAGGTAACACCTTCACATGTCTTTCTCCACTCACTCTTTTACAAACAATTCATATCATCTATACAACTTGAATGTTTGTGTATATCTGTTAATCTCGAAAACCGTTAACCGATCACCGCGAAATTCGGCACGTATATGTATTTTTTTCATGGAGAGTTTTTATGGTAACAATTTCACTACACAATATATTACTTTCAAATCGTTTTCTACTCGCTTTTCTTTTACGTACCGCATTCATGTATCCTCTGTTTGCCCTTCAACATACAATTCATATAATATTCTAGGATTGAAATATAAATGCGGCGTATTACATTCACACGATTTCCTCTACTAATTCTTCCTTTACGAGACACAATCAGTCTTCTTTCGCTCTTCGCCCTTCAACATATAATTCATACAATTTGCTATATGTTTGAAACAAATACAACGTATTACATTCATACTACTTTCTCTACTCACTTTTGTTTTACGTAACAATTCACATGTTATTCCCTTAGGTTTATCAACTTCATACATACCAAGGCCTATACATATCTTATGTTGAAGAGTGATTAAATTCCAAAACAGGTTGACCGATCGCCATGAAAGGTGACATATCTAATTTTTTTCATGGCGAAGGTTTTTATGCAATCCATTTTACCACGCAATGTATTACGTTCACATGGTTTTCTCTACTCCCTTTTCTTTTACCTAACATACTACTCCTTCTTCTGCAAACAATCCATACATTTTTCCATACACTTGAAATATAAGTGCAACGTATAACATTCACACGGTTTTTCTACTCATTTTTCTTTAGTAAAACACAATCACATTTCTTTCACTACTCCCGCTTCGACGAACAATTACGAACAATTCATACACTTTTCTATATTTTTGAAACAAAAATGCGTAGTACATTCACATGGCTTTATCAACCACCTTTTCTTTCTGTAGTATTTGATATTCTTCAACATTGCTTTTGCTTAGTGTCGCTCCGGTGTTTTAATAAAAAATAAAGAAATAGTTAAAAAAGTAAAGTAATCACAATTGGTGTCCGGAGTGCGACGAAAAGCACGATATGGAACAGTTGATGAAACAAATGTTAGCCAAGATGGATATAATGGGAAGTGAGATGAATTCCGGATGCGGCAGAGGAAACAAATATGAAAACCGGATTGGAAAAATGTAAACTACGGAATAGAAAATATGGGAACAAAAATGGAAGGCAAATTGAAAATGTAAACTCCGAAACGGAAAAGATGAAGACGGGAATTCCAATATGAAGACAGGTCTATCGAAGAATACTAACGAGCGACTGGCCGGGGTTAAGGAAGCCATGGAAGAACTCGATGGAAGTATGAAGGACCTTGGCCAACGTGTTAACATCCTGGAGTCAATCACAGCAGCAAAGAACTGAACTCCATAATGGAACAAATGCTCGACGAAAACCTCAAACTGGGTGGATATCTATGGGGGAGGCCTGCTTTCAGCAGTACACGTTTTACAGCTGAAATGATGGTGTTTATGCAATATTTTTATGTATTTCTATATCTCTTGTATCTCGGACATTACTCTTAACAATTGCGACAAGTAGTTTTATTTAGTTAACGTTTTGCCTTTCAGGTTTGTCTAAATAAGTATCTTCTCCCACAAAAAATAAGATTTCACAAAAACAGAGGCGAAAAACGCCGAGCGAAGCTCGGTCGCCCAGGTACTATAACATAAACTTTCATAATTTGAAAACTATGCATACAAATTGGTTAAGGTTGATAACATTTGAATGGAGAAGTTGGGAAGTTTTAACCAACGGTGTCGTTAAGTTTAGAACAGTAATGCACCGTGCATGCGCAGATCATTGCATAGGAAAATGCATATAATTAATTGTTGATCGGTCAGCATACGACGCCACAGCAAACATCTTTTGTGTGCTGCCATTAGTCGGTAATTCCTGTGCAGCGCCTGTTTCGTCGTCAGTACAACCTTAGACGGAGAGAAGCCGTTCCGACGTACGTGTCAACAATGGGGTAGGCAGCTCAGAGATAGATAGTTTGGAAGTTTGGAATTAAATGCAGATATGGGCAGAAAAAAAGAAAGAAAACCTAAGCTTGTAATCGTATAATATGCGAAAAACAACTAAAAATATTCCAGATAACTCCAAGAATAGAATTTTCATTGAATAATCAGTATGAATTCTCAATTGAACAGCATACCAATGCAGTGAAAAGAACAGAGCTTTACTTTCTCATTTTGTACGGGCTATGTGTTTTCTAGGAAATCAGGCACATACTTTTTGTGGTCACAGTGAGAGTGAAGGAGTGAAGCATTTTCAAACAGAATATTTAAATTAATTAGGAATATATGACGCCACTCTGAAAGAGCACTTGGAAAAGTCGACTGCTTTTTGTGCAACTTCATATGATATTCAGAATTACTTAAGTGGTCTGAGTGGCGCTATGACGTATGGAATTACGAAGGAAATTTCTGATGCCTCCTTTATTACATTGACATTAGATGAAACTCCTGACATTAATAGTGAAGAAAAACTCTCTACCGTTCGTTACGTAAATGTTGACGGAAACGTTCAAGAGAGATTTATTTGCTTTACAGATGTGAGTTCTCACAGAAACGCAGATTTTGGTCTTGAACCATGCTCTCAGTATTATCGAACATGTATTTGACACAATGGTAAAAGATGAAAACTCTTAAGGACAATTCTTCTTAGACTGGGTCGTATTTCAACGGATTTTACAATATTCATTAGGTTACATATGCCAGGTCTGTATGCCACTGCTTCTGTAGCTTAGCTCTTACTGGACTACAGTATATAAAACCATAGTTTTCTTAATTCTGCTTAATACAGATAACCTAACCTAATCTAACCTTACTTCTAATTCGTTTTATGAGTATTCCAGTAAGACCCATATTAGCAACGTTCGTTTTGTTTGCGTCGCTTAATTCTTACCTGGCTACAAGTATATAAAACCAGAATTTTCTCCAATCTGCTTATATAGCGCTAACCTAACCTAATCTAATCTAACCGCGCCTCTAACTCGTTTTATGAGTATAGCAGTAATATACATATTAGCAAAGCTCGCTTTGCTCGCCTCACATATTTCTTAGTTGGCTACAATATATAAAACCATAATTCTCTTAAAACTGCTTAAATAGAGCTAGCCTAAAGAAACGTAGCCCTAAACTCACCTCAAACTCGTTATATGCGTAAACGTACATAATAGTAAAACGCGTATTAGCGTTTCAGCATGAGGGACGTAAGAAACGGGAAACAATCAGTCTATATGGATATGGAATAAGCCAATTCTCTAGTATCCATAGGTAGGCGAATGGGTTGCAGGAAAACTTTGGACAGCTCTCTGGCTGTCAATGGCCGTACGTAATCCCCGTAGAAGCAACAATACCAACGCTCTACTTTCCCGTTTGCTTGGGGAAGATAGGCGTTGGTGTGGTATTTTTCTATTCCTATATAGCAGAAGGTGAATAATTCGGCTTCTAGTCTGTCGTGATCCTGGTTGGGTTGACAAAATGGTTCACCTAGTCTTTGAGGAAGTTGATTGCTATAGTGGCTTCGTCGATCTGTTTGAGGGGTATGCACTCCGGCCAGCTGGCCACTCCATGGTGAGACAATGCTCTGCCCTTTTGAGGGTGGCAGAGGACCCACGATGTCCAAATGCACGTGTTCGAACTTGGAGGTCTTCGGAAAGTCCTGCGGAAGTGCTTGAGTGTATCGGTGGGTCTTGGAAACATGGCATTGGTGACAGGCCTTCGCCCATTTCTTTATGTCCGTATGCATAAGTGGTCAAAACACCCTGCTACAATGAGTTGGTGGGTAGCGTGGATTCCAGGGTGACTCATACCGTGGAGCTTTCAGAACACCGCTCTCCTGAATTGGCGAGACACGAAAGTGGTCGCACGTGGTGGTGTCACGTGCGACGACCTTACTGGTATCTCGGATAGGTACCTGCCTAATGTTGTGAGTGGACATATATGTATATCTGTGCCCATTGCCTTTGCCTGGGCCAGGAAGATGGTGGTGGTGAAATCTAATGTCTCTATGCGTGATAGAGCGTCCCCTTCGATATTGAATATCTGTCGAGAATTATGGAATGAGTCCTGGGACACACTACGTGACGCTTAAGTGGAGATCTTACTCTGCGAAGTGCTGCAGTACCTTTCAAAGTTGAAGTTCATGTTGCTCCGGAGTCATTTCTATGTAGTGGAAGATCCCGGTCTCCTTGTACGGTATGTCTGACGCTGGTTTAGATATTTACAATAGGCATTTGAAGGGGAATTGCGGTGGCGTCGAGAAGATGTCTCGACGTAGTCCGGAATCGTTTGGTTGAGTGAGATTGTCTCGCAGGCATTTCAAGATGGGGTCAATGCAGGAGTTCGAAAGTCTATTTAAGGAACTTAACAGCACTTCATCTCCAAAACTTAAACGAATTTCCACAACTTCTTTCTGGCGTGAATGAACAATGCCATCACTTTGTATTGCATTGTAGCTATGAAGCAGGAAAGAAGCAAGGAAGGAACGAACGTAAGGAAGGAGGGAAGGAAGGATGGAAGGAGGGAGGGAAGGAAGGAGGGATGGAGGGTAGGGGGCAGGGAGTGAAGGGAAGGAAGGAGGGATGGAGGGATGGGGGAAGGAGGGAAAGGAGGGAAGGGAGTGAAGCGATGGAAGGGAGGGGAAGGAGGGAAGGAAGAGAAGGGAGAGAGGTAAGGGAGGAGGGGGAAGAGAGGGAGGGGAAGGAGGGAGGGTGGGAGGGGAGAAAGTGAACGAGGGAGGGGAGGGAATGAGGGAACGAACAAAAAAAATAGCAGACCATTGGATATGGGACACATTTAATAATGACCAATACACACACACAGGATATACCCAACATAATTTTCAAACTCTGGGAATACTACGCTGAACCATCTGTAATGTTAATCTCTTTCGTGCGCTTAAATTTAACTGCATCCCACAATTTCTTTCTAGAGCCCTAATTCTCTTTGGAGAGGTGAACAAGCACATTTTCCTTCTGCACTTCCACAAAAGGTGGAACCACGGTTATGAATCTGCGTCACTCCTCCTATGTTGTGTTTCATGTTGCCGTCCGCGATGCGGGCCATTCTTGCGCAGTCATAACAGTCACAGATTTTCAGATGCGCGAGTGCCGGCTTGGTGGTGCATGACTTGCACGAACTGGGAGGGCTTCTGGTCCCGTAGGTGAGGTCATCCAACATACGTTGAAGTTGTTGTTGTTGTCTGGACCTCTATACGCGATTTATGAGTGCTTGGTAAGGCTACCTGTGTTCGCCATAAGATCGGCGACCTGGGTCACTACTTGTCGCGGAAGTTTCCCCTTAATTCTGTAAAAGTGGGTGAGCTGCGAGGTGATGTGTACGAAGAGTGTTTCGGCCTGTAAGAAACATGTTGCGCGGTGCTCGCCGTAGAAGGCCGGTAGAGACATGGAAGTGGCACGCACTGCTTTCAGCTGCGGCGTGGTCTTCTCTGGCGTAGCTCCGTTCGGGGTCACCATTGTTTTGGACCTTGAATCTTCCATGTTTGCATGTAGGCTACAAGAGGTTTGTACAGGGATGTTGCCCAATCGGCAGGAGTTGCTCGTTCCAAACTCTTCCTCCGAGGAAGTGGCTGTCATACCGGAACGACTCGGTGTCGGCGGCCTGGAAATGCCTAGGAGGCTCCGCTTAAGTAGCGTTCAGCACACGAGTAGGCTAACTAACCGAACTCCAAAACACTGTCCGGGATCGTCACGCAGAGAAAACTAGACTACGACGGTTTATGGGATCTAGAGGAGGAGCGGTAAAGGAGTGACGAGGAATGTCACCAAAAAGAAAGTCTATCTAGTTTTTAGTCTAACTCACACGGTAGCGTGCGCCAATGTTGTGTGCTCTTTCGAGTAACAGTTCTGAATGCTCATTTCCTTCTTTCTTTCGAGTAGAGGGAAAATCCGTTTATGGAGTTCCACTGTTCTGGGAGGCACAGTGGAGCCTGTGGGCTTCACTAAAAAAAACCTCCACCGGTAAAAATTTAGGAGAGGAAGTCCGGCAGTACCACTATTGCACCTGCAGATTCAAGGAGCGGGTACATTGACCGGCCACTAGGGCTTAAGCTAGGTAGGCTCCCAGCGCTGTGGGGCCTGTGGGCTTCACCCGAAGGCACTACCTACTAAAAACCGTCCACCGGTAAGGATTTAGGAGAGGAAGTCCAGCAGTACCGCTATTGCACCTGCGGATTCAAGGAGCGGGTATATTGGCCGGCCACTAGGGCTTAAGCCAGGTTAAAGAGGGCACCAGGACGTAACCATGACTGAGGCCCTGATTACGCCCTTGGTAATTCGAGTGTGGTAATATGAAGGAAGTATGGGTGTAGGATAGAAAGGAGTGTGTGAAGTTTTACTGGTACCTCCGACTTCCACGGGTGTGTGGCGGCGGAGGTGCTGTAAGGTGCGTAGTATACGTAGCTCCTGTTCCTGGTGCTTCCTCCAGCATCATCTGAAGAGATGTCACCTCTTCCTTGACGAGCCTTCGGATTGACAAGAGAAGTTCGTTCGCCGTATTCATTCTTCTATTTAGCTCCTTAGCTGTTGCGAGGGGTCCTAAGTCGAGTTTCGTAGGCATGAGAGCATCCATCCTCGACGTGTGGTAGGTCAGTACCTCTCTGGATTCGGACATTCCTCCTCCAGCCAGGCGACCTTAGTGGTGAGGTTCAGCATCTCCGACTGTAGGTCCTCCAGCACCAGGAGTATTATAGGTACAGAGGTGTTGTCTGGTCCGAGGGCTGGCGAGCTCTGATCTACACTGCCCTGAGGCTGCGGTGCTGTGTTGTGATGCCGTGGACGCAACGCGCAGCAAGCTTTCCCGGTGAAGTGTTCATGCCCCCCGCAGGAAGCGCAGAAGCGACGTTGGCGTGTCAGGTCGTGTTGGAAGCAGTTGGCCGTGTCGTTGTGGGCACCAAAGTAGTGGCACCTCGGCGTTGCAGTGCAGCTTGCGTCCGTGTGGCCGTAGAGGCAGCAGCGTCGGCAAGGTGGTGTCCAATCGGTCCGGATCGGCTCTATCCGGAGGGATTCACCGAGGAGGTCCAGACTGCTTGAGAGGGCAGCGTCGCAGTTGACCTTGTCTCGAAAAACAAGGCGCACAAGCGGTGTATGTCCCCTCCTGGACTGTATCCGTGTGGCCTTCGAGACTGGAGGCCACAGGTTGGTGACGTTGCTCAGGGAAGCTACGTCGTAAGGTGCCAAGGGACGCCAACAACCACGGCACGGAACATGCCGAGTACTATAGTTGCGGCGATCACTGGTGTAGCAGGTACTGTCTCCTGAGAGCACGCCGGGCTGGACCAGCTAGCTGTACCGGTGTCGGTGGAGTTCCTTAACAGCATCTCGGCTACGGTTGTAGCTGCAGCTGTCGGTGTAGCTTTCTTCGTTGGACTCTTCCTTCCCATGCTTAGTAATATTATAATAATAATAATAATAATAATAATAATAATAATAATAATAATAATAATAATAATAATAATAATAATAATAATAATAATAATAATAATAATAATAATAATAATAATAATAATAATAATAATAATAATAATAATAATAATAATAATAATAATAATAATAATAATAATAATAATAATAATAATAATAATAATAATAATAATAATAATAATAATAATAATAATAATAATAATAATAATAATAATAATAATAATAATAATAATAATAATAATAATAATAATAATAATAATAATAATAATAATAATAATAATAATAATAATAATAATAATAATAATAATAATAATAATAATAATAATAATAATAATAATAATAATAATAATAATAATAATAATAATAATAATAATAATAATAATAATAATAATAATGATGATGATGATGATAACAACAATAATAATAGTAATAACAATAACTATAACAATAATAAATAATGATGATGATGACGATGACGACGATGACGATGGTGATGACGATGACGATGACGATGATAATGATAATGATGATAATAGATAAACCCGTTCAGATTTAAAGGGTGATAGGCAAGAAAGCTGAAGGGGGAGAAGTTACCTCGTAATCTATAGAGGTTGATTCCTCATAGTTTTTTGAAACGTTCTCTTTTGGGATTTGCAGTAGTCTTATTCCTTGTGTTTCGCAAACTTTCATTTTCCTTCGAAGTTCTGCTCTTCTGCTATTTCCGACAAACAGCCATTCATTGTTTCGAACTTCGATGTGAAATTTCTTGTCAAATACGTGAATTCATGTTCCCAGAATAAAAACAACTTGGAAATTTTACAGGCGCATGCGCGTGTCTCCATGAATGGCTTAAATAAAAACTGTGGCATATTAAAATTCTTTAAACGCGTTAAAGTTAGTTTCATTATAGAGTGGCATGACGCCTCTAATGCCGAATATTTAGTTTCCGTCCTCGCTGCGAGTTGATTTATAACTTTAATGTTGTTGTCTTTACGATGAGATTTCTTTGTTACGACCAAATGTAAGAGAAATGTTGGAGTGATATTCCAAAGGACTTACAAGCATATTACGCCCCTCACCCTTGTAGACATGTATGAGCTGGCAAGTCGACCTTTGCTATCATCTGTCATGACTAATACATTACTCGCATAAAGGAGGCAGCGGAAATAATAAGATGAAGATGCGCATATTTTAGCTTTTTCTTCAGAGAACGCTAACAACACATATTCAGTATAGTTATTTTTTACGTTCTTTATGTTGCACCAGTCCAGGAACCGGTTGTATGCAATGTCGTATTGGTTTCTTGATTTTTTGGGCAACAATTGTAATTTCTCTCTCTCTCTCTGCTGCCTGTAAAATTTCAACGGATTCAGCGCAGTGTATATTCAAATTCAAATGACTCACAATTTTAAACAAGCATTGTGTAACTCAGATTCACGGCCTACTGGGTTGAGGCGATGGTCATATTCCATAAGAAAACAAAGTTAACATTATTGAGGTGTTAAAAGCTTTTGAGCACTGAGAGAAAGAATTTTCTTCTTTTAACACAGTCGTGAACTACTAAAAGGCCCATTTTTACTATCAACTGTCTAAAAAAGCTATCTTTAGTTGTTTCATTTATACCCCGCCTTTAACTGCACTGGTCATGTTGGTGGCCTTTTACCTTTGGAGCGAATTACCTATCGGCAATGGTGTTATCTCGTATACCGTTTTTTTTTTCTTCGTTTGGTTTTATACATTAAATCACATATATACTCACACTTTCATTCATGCTTCCAAATACTGGGGAGGTTAAGGAATAAGTTGGCTATAGAAAACTTCCCAACCCCAACTGGAAATTGAACTCGGGTCCGCTGCTATTAATTTTGTACCGTTTTCAACCAGTTTGAAATATGCCGACGCATTTTCTTCCAGCCCATATCGCGGAATTTCAGCTTCATTTATGTAGGAATTTGTGAATATTTTCATGCATTAGATGGTCAGACAAATCGACTCTGGTGGTTCCTCCACACTGTCGAATTATTATCACTTTAAAAACAAGATATATAGATTTGTTTTATCCTAAGATTGAATTTAACCAAAACAAACCTTAGCACGCACAGTGGTCGCCAGAGCTCTTGTTGATTACGCATATAGAATTGCCTAGTTCTTGTGCATGTACGCAATTGGATAGGTAATATATTTGAACTGTTAATACAAGATTGACATAACGCTAAAGAACACAACTTATGGATTGAAAAAAAGTGACATTAACAGAAAAATAATTACAGTTTGCAATTCCATATTCAAACCGTCTGTTTTGCTGCAGTGTGGCCAACGCTATACTAAAATCAGTTGGTTGCTTGGGAGAGATAATGCGTGTATAACAACGAGCAGGGTGCGTATAATGTAATAGCAAAACATAAAAAGGCAAACTTTTAAATCAGAGCTAGACAACTGGTGCTCTCTGAGTGCAGCCTGCTCAGGACCTTGCACTGATAACTGTATGTTTAGCAGGTAAAAAGAATGAAGGTTGCTCAAGGTATTCCACGAGTCACCTAGTCCTGTTTTAAACACTATTGGGAGAAAACAAATGTTCTAAACGTAAGTTTTGGTAGAACTATCTTCCATAGATGACATTGTAATTCACTGGTAACGACCGCACAGAGTGCGAGAAAATAACACACTGCTCTCAGATCCTGAGGAAGCGCCCTTACACAATATGATTAAAGGAACCGTGCATGTAGCCCTCTGATAAAAGTTTTGGGTAAATATGTAGAAAATGGGCCCCTCGTAAAAATGAATGAAGTTTTGTGCAATCGATAGCTTTTGTATTTCTGATTACGGTTTAAAAACTTTTATTTGTCGGTCAAGCTTCGTTTTTTTTGTTTTTTTTTTTTTTTTTTAAATTACGAGCAAATTCCGTACGGGTGCTGCAGCGGTTTTATTTCCCTTGTGCGGCGGATATTTCGCAAATAAAAACTTAGAAATGACTATTATGTGCGCTAAAATGACTTATTAATGTATTTACGATGAATAACCTAAACACTGGCTACATTTCGGTGGCATAGGATCCTTCATCCCGGTTATATAGACACACTAACCTAACCTAACCTAACACGGGCTAAATTTGGCTGTAAAACACGACGCCATGCAGTAGGTAATCTGCGAATAGAGACTTACGATGTTCTTGCACTGCAACAGTTTCAGCGCCTTCCGCTACCCACGAAACCAAAGTTTTTCTTTAGAAACACAAGTCTTTATGCACTAATTTCATTGTAAACACGTTATTAAATCATTTTAGTGCATATAATAGTAGTTTATAAACATTTATTTGCTGAATATCCGCCGCACAAGCGAAATCAAACAGTTGCAGAACACGTACGGAATTTCTTCATAAATCAAAAACAAAGCTTGACCGCCAAATAAAACTTTCAAAATCGTAATGAGGGATAAAAGGATCTATCCATTGCACTATATCCCATTCAGTTTCTCGAGGGGCCGATTTTATACATAATTACCAAGTGTTGCACCATACTAAGCGATAACAATATAACTAAATCAACAGGTCACCACTATCATCTACTTGCTAGAACAACACACTGCGAGGATACATTACTTCACAATATCTGTAAAACCAGTGGAACCCATATAAATCACGTTAAAAGAGGTGCATAAGTGTAATCAGCTTGAGAAAACCTGGTCTAAATATGTTATTGTTGAAATTTCGGGGGGAGGGGGAGGGGAATATATGAGGAAAGCCATCGTTCTGGTTACGTCGGCGCACCTGGCAACCCTTGGAGTACAATAAATAAAAGAAGGATGTGTAAACTGGAGCTGCGCCTGTCGGACAAGCGCCGTGCGGTGCCGCGTGGGAAGACGGAAACCGAGCGCCCGAACCGAATGAACGATCTTCGTCATTTAGGAACTCACTGATGTGGAAAGAAGGCTGATGTCTCGCCAACCCATTCCGCTCGCCACGGCCAGTCCCGCAGCAGTAGTCAGTCAGTTGCGATGTGACTCCCATCGTGTTGGGATGGCTTCGAGCGCAACGCGGTCTACAAGTGCGTTATGCCTGTATGTGATTTGTTTTCTATAAGGCAGATTATTCTTCTGAGAAACCCGCAGCAGCAGGAAGTGGCATAATTTCCTGAGGTGTCTGGACTCCAAATACTCAGCAGAAGGTAATGAAAGTACAATCACTATAGTAACCAAAAGTTTAACCTTCGAAATACATGCATAGGTGTGCAAACGTGTGTTAGTTCCTCATAATGCGCAGGCAAGAACGGAAGCTTTTGTGTTTATACAATTTCTCGATTGTTAAACTTTTCTTTTTGTGGCGTATACACATGATCACGTCATTGTAATCAGCTGTATAGGTTAGTTGTACAGCGATCATAATTTAAATTAACTGTTGATACTCGAAGCCAAAATCCTGTTTGTACAGGTTGTGGTAAACTTTATACGTAGATCAAATTGCTTCTTTGTCCTTGGCAAAATCGCTGTAATAACAGGCCAAGAATTGCTATTTCTGTACACTAGCGAGAAAACTAGGGTAGAAAAGTACCCGTTAGTCAGTTAATGGTGAAATTTAGGCTTTCCACAATTTTGGTGCTAGAGGCTTCATCTTTGTGCAGACGTCAGAGGTATAAAAATAAGTTTTTCTGCCAAATTTCATTTCTCTAAGTGCAATAATTTCTTAACTATTAAACTTTTTGTTTCAAAAAACGTGCGGTTTTCAAACTCTAGCTTCTTGTATAGTTTTTGAGTAAACTGACTTAACCTTTTTGACAATAGCGTAGAAGCATATAGGAAAGCATCGGATTTTCAATTAAACAGCGAGAAAAAAAATGTGCATGCACTGTAAAATTAAATTTTCTAAACTTTAAGCTTACCCTTTACACATTTTATTTATTTCAAACGCCAATGCTGCAATGAAACCTCCCTGTCTTATAATTATTAACAGTTATGGGAAGATTTCATCTTGCTGGCATGTGTTCTGTTCAGTGCATTAAGTATGGAATGTGCAGATAAATTGTCAAAATGGAAGTCCGGGAAATGACTTAAATACCTCTACCAAGAGGCTTTTAAATATAACAGACCTTTAAATATGATGTAACTAACACAACTTGCACACACCACAGGGCTTTGAAACTTTGCCTACATGTGCTTTAGTATGTCTAGTATGTTTCCATGCAGAAACCCAAAAAAACATGTTTTGAACAAAAATGTCTGAAAGTATAAACAGTTAAGTTTCTCTAAGTTTAAGATATATGTTGCCACATGGCTAAGTAATACACTGTAACCCCCGTTTTAAAATGCACAATATGCCGTAAAAAGGATTGAGTATGAAGTGCAGTATGATAAAGTTTGGCATTTCATCACATGTGATGAACCGTCAGCTCTACGTATCAGACGCTGAATAGGATTGTGGCCGACAACAAAAACAGGTTACTCACTGACATCATGCACACATGCTTCACAATGGAAAATTCTATTTCCTTGTTTCCTACTCAAAACGATTTGAATTAATTTTGTATTCCTAGTTTTCTTAGTCTAAAGAGGTTTAACAGTTTATTTCAAAGAGTATTAGAACCGAGTCTTTCTTACTGTTCTAGAAACGGAAGTTAAAGCTTTAATCACAGAAACTAAAGTACAAATGTTTCTCTTTACACAAAAACAATGGCAAATTGACCACCCAAGCTGAAAATATGAGAACGGTTTTCTCATCGTGTTTCCTGACGCAATGACATTTCAGTGCCAGTTGTATTTATAAAGGGACTATTATTGAATTGTTATCGAAAAAAAAACTCCTAGAGGAATTTCCAAATGTTAATTTTGGCCAGGAGAATGCAATGTTTCGCTGACGAGCTTTCGCGCAACATGGGAATGAAAGCTTCAATTATTATGTTAACATGGTTTATTTTCCAATATGATATTGCTCTAACATATCTCCGAATCAAACTTACATTGAACATTTTAAAAAATAAAGGGGTGGGGGCTAATGTAGGCTATATGATAATTGTTATATGATAATAAATGTTATAAGTAACAATTAACAAAGATATTGTTAAAGCAAAATTACCGAATATCACGCTGCATTATTTATCAAATAGGCCAACTTCCATTTACGGACACCACAGAAACTGGGTTATATGGCGTTAAAACGCAACAAAATGTACCTTTTGGCGTAATACAATGAAGATTTAGGGTTGCCATCCGGCCATTTTGGAAACGGAGAATTTGCAATTCAAAGAAACTATCAAGAGTGTGGAGTAATTTCGGGATTACGGCGAACTTCACGCAACGGGAACAAATGCTGCTAAATCAGGATTTCCTAACATAACCGGGCGACTCTTGATTGGTAGTTGTTTATCATTTATGCTACTGCTTCACGCAAATTGATTTTAAGTATAATAGCACGTAACAGGAAGGAAACATTTGACATTGCGATACTCGCTGCATTAAGTTGTCAACCTCAAATAACTTAAATTTCGCGATATGTAATTTTATCGTAAACCCGGCATAAATGAACTTGGAAGCCTACATGTCCAGCGATTCGGAAGTTTGTTATTTGTACCTATTTATTTAATTAGTAATCGCGTCTTTGTCGTACGAAACTCTTTGACAGCACGTAACAAATTGGACTATAGGCTGTTAGATTACTTACTTTATATAAAATTGTATCGAGGGAGTTTGTTAGCAAGCGTAACTTCAGCCAAGCACTAGTCCCCAATCTTAAGCATATCAACTTGTAATAAATAAGTTTTTACTTGATCTGTGTAGTATTATACAAATTCGTAGTTTGTTTAGTTAATGTCTTGACATAGCATATAACAATGTTTTGTGGATTTTGTCATAGTGCCATAGCATAAGAACAGTCATTTTTAAGTTTCTACGATTCTTTTTCTTTTCATAAAATGATACACAATGTAAAACGTGTAAATAAGTTGGACCAGTTATATTCAAATTAAATAGAATGGATCAGAAGTCGTTCATATAAGCGCTTCTTCCGAAAATCGTATAATGAACGTTCGAGACGTAACTTCTTTCAAAAGTGAATAACTTTTTGTGTAGAACAACGAAAGCAAACGGCAGTATAATATGGAAGTTCTTCTCCCAATTATTCCGTATGTTATCATTCTTACATGTTGCTTGAAACTCGAACATGTTTTGCATTTCAAGGAAATTGTCAAAAGATTGTAAGCGGAAAAAGAAAGCATCGTTTTCAGTAACTGCATCCTGGGATTTCAAGAACAAAGTTGGCAACCCAAAAGAAATGTCCCATGGAAGAAAAACAGAATGGCTTTCTCGTGCATAAAGTAAACTGCTAGTCTGTAGCGCATACGTACCGCAGCAAATAATGAAAACGAAATTATATTAATCTTAACAGGCAAAATAAACTTAACCCTGGGGTAATATTTCAACAAGACCGTCTATAGTTTTTAAATATAGCACTTGTTTAGTCTCACTACCTACATCACTCGCAATGAGCTTGGTTACTACACGGAATTTAGTCCTAAATTAAAGGTTAAGCATTCCACGGCCCGATATTATCATGTGGCTGCCCGTGCCGGTCTGGTCGCCCCCCCCCCCCTCCTCCTCCTCCTCATTTTCATTTGTTTTTTTGCACCTGCTAGATTGTGAAATGCGTTTTACGTATTCCTATGGCGTGGAGGAGTTCGCCTGGTTTTGGCCACACATGGATATGTTTAAAAAGCATCCCGGTTCTATATTATGTGGTAGCCTACACAGGTGGAAGGTGGTTGGTATTTTAATTTGAACAGAATACTGTTATAAGAGTGTAAGCCATAAAAACGTGTTACGCAGTTCTTCGATTAAACGTTTAGGCGGACACTATCGGTTGTGTTTGGACCCCATTTAATGGCAAGTCTTTGGGCCATTTTAGGTTTCCCCAGCAGAATGCGAAAAAGAACATCAGAAAGAAAAACATTTTGTAATTTGTCTATCTAAAGCGCACCGTTTTTCTGTAAATCTGGTTTATACATTGCGACGAGCCTAAACGAAGTTAAACTGAATGCTCGTCACGAATTGTAAATCAGGCTTAAACGAGCCTGAATTTTTCAAAAACAAACAAAAAAAATTGCTTATGGAGTTTCGCTATTTATGGTACTCTAATTAATATAAAATTGAATAGCTTATGAAAACTTTAAAAAAAAAAATACTCAAAACCGTGCTTAAAATGCGGTTAAAAGGTATATTGCCTTGTTGTCTTCTTTTTGTTTTTATTTTAATCAAAAGCCTTAACCGGTAACATTTTGTGTTAACTTTTTCAGTGCGTAGATATACTACCCTGATACTGTAATGCACCACCTTGTGTGTAGGACAAAGTAATCTGAAAGATTAAAGCCAATGTTAATAATTTTTTCAACACATTTATAGGGCAGATCTTAAGTGATCTGAAACTTGCCAGGTAACAGATGCTTCAAGAAAACAAAATTGATATTTGTAATTTCTGGATCTACATTCATAACACAGTAAAATAAAAGTATCTGAAAATTATACTTAATATTCAATAATATGCATCCTGTTCACGAAGTGTTGACTTTAATGCAAAGCTGCCTAAAAGGTAAATATGCTGTTTTATTGCAGGAAATCGGTGGGAATTACAAGCGAAGTACAGCAGAATCTCGATAACTCGACCTAATGTGGCTGGGAGGATGTAGAGTTACAGAAATGTCTAGTTTCACGGAATAAGGGGTCCGTTATTAACACCATGCAAACTATACTACAAATGCATATTCTAGCACAGTATAGGAAACAGAAAAGTGTAGCATTCATAAAATTGATTACCTATTAGTATGTTCCCCCCATTTTCCGGTCTGTTTAACGCATCCAATTTAATTTCCATCGTCATGTTAACTTGTCCATTCTTCTCGTTGGGTATTTTCACTGGCACAAACACCACACAAAGAGTAAGTCTGAAATCCGAGAAACGGTACTGTATCCAGAGATGTCACTCGAAGTTTGGCTTGCCACGTACATACTGGGTAAAGTAATGAGTTTGTGTTATGTATCCGTATTATTAGTGGCCAGCTTTTGAGTTCGCGACAAATGGTCTATCGAAGGTCAATACGTGGCCAGCCCTTTTGTTACTGTGAGGGACAATGTGGTAGATTGTGTACGTAGACTAGTTAAAAATTACCTATACTGTTTATACCACATAGTGGATTTTAGAAATTATTAGTCAGTTTTAAGGATAAAAAATGAATAGTTTAATAAGAAAACGCAGTTACACGGAATGTGGGGTTGTCGTGGTTCTAGTGCACCTGGAGTGTGATATCTGGTGATAGTCGCTAAGCCTGTCCTGCTCCGAGCGCTCTTTACCGGAGCATCACGTTCAAACGTTAGTGTGTGTTAAACACGTAGCGAACATTGCAATGTCGCATCGTCAATAAAGGACCAATTGGTATCAGCTCTGTCAAGGCTTAGCAATACAAGTAACATTGCAACCTTAATGTACTTTACTTTAATATGATTTAGCTTCAGAATGCTTTGAACATTTTCACAATCTTAAAATGAGAACTTGAATTTCAACAGGTGTCGAGATTTTGCATTAACAAAGAGGTTAACATACGACAAAGTATTGTCGCAAAATTGGTTCTTAAAGTTATAAGAATAAAGCACCGTCGTGGTAACGTTCAGTGGAGGATTACGAAGGCTAAATCTGTAAGTGGTTCCAAAATTAGGGAGTTCAGCTTCCTGTGTCATTGAAACAACTTAAGACGAGATTTCAGCAGAATTATTATGCCCTTCATTTGTTATTAGTAAACAAACGAAACACGCTTGTCAGTGTAACCTTCTCTCTGTCGGTATAAAAACATGACGTTTTCCGGCAGGGGACCTAAGAAAATAAAATTAAGTTTAGTTCGTAATGCTGTAATTCATTTTTTATTTATAGTGCTAGGATTGCATAGTACACAACTTTTGTATACCCTCTCATATACCTTACGAAAACTAGCACATTCGCTAAATATTCATTCATGCCACACTGGTATTATACAGTAGAATTTCGATTATTCGTTAGGACAGTAGTTAAACAGTTGCACAAAAATATAGCTAAACACACAAATCCTACGTTACATTTCCTGTATATTTAGAAAAATCTGTGTTACTCACATGACTTTCTCTATTCTTGTGCTAACCATGCCTACAAACTTTATTCCTATATCTTCTTCGTGTTAGTTGAGATGATAATTTTCAGAAATTATCTTATTGCTTATTTCCTTGTAGGTGCAAGGGGAATGTTAGAATACAGTAGGCTTTGAGCGTTCGTCAAATCTTTTAAAGCTTTGAGATTGCGTTCTCTTTGCACGCTTAGCATGTAAAAAAATAAACGATGTTCCATTTCACGAATGTTGTCGGTTTTCCGAAACTGACACAAATAACAAGGAATAGCTCCGAAATGGTTCACTCTACAAAAAATGTATTCAGACATAAATTGTGTGTTTTAGCGAGATCTACATTTTTGTGCACTAAGATTAGAAAATTCGAAATACATATTTCATTTGTCATACAAGAATCTTAAACATACGGCATTTTAATCAAAATCGTTAAGAACCATTTTCATGAAAATCAAAATTTTCGAAAAGTCTTCCATGTAAAGGGTAGTTTAGGGTGGGGCAATTTGTTCAAAATCTTCTTATCGCATCATTAAAAGACATTAAACTTAAGTACCAACTTTGTTTTTAAACGATTTTTCGTTTTTGAGTTATGCTGTGGACGGACGGACAAACTGACACGTGTGCGCGCCCTTTTTCTTAAAATGCCTTTTTGGATTCAGGGGGTCTCAAAACATATATTTCCGGTGAAATCTCGACATTGAATTTTTGGCTGGAATACAATACTTGCTCTACTCACCAGTAGAGAAAGTAAAAATGGCAGTGAAGATGATAGTTTTCCGCGTGTTAAGCTTGCGCGGTTTGTGCCGTAAAACCATTTAGGTATTCGCTCGCATCCGTGTTTGGTCATTTTTGTAGGTGGATCGCTACATCGTCACTTCTACTATTGGCTAACTGTGATGTGAAACTAAACTAAAACTAAGTAGGCATCTTCTGGAGCACGTGCACCTTCGTTCTATACAACATTTACCACTTTGCTATGGGGAATTGAAATCAATTTGAGTAGACATTCCCTATTGAATACAGCATGGAATAGCGGAGTCAGATCGAAAAGAATCTTGTATTTTATTCAATACAATACGCTGACCACTCGTCTTTTTTCTGCAGTCATTGATTTTCTGCAGTCATTGGAACTGCTTAACACATCTACAGTGTTGTAAATATGGTTAAAGCCATTGGTATATCAATTTTAATGTGACTTGGCACATTTGGAAATTTTCTAGCCTATCTTCCTCCTTAAAATAAAACTGATCTTTAGCTTCCCACCAATGTTGGCTTCTTTCTTAGCCGGACCTACGTATGTACGTAGGTTTCGCCCATTTCTTCTGAAGCAGTGTTATGAAATACAAATTTTTGTAACAAATTACCATTTTCTTTTGTTGTGGCCGCCATTCAGCTTTTCATGAAGGAACAATAAAGCGGTCTGAAATTGTCATAATTGACACAATGGAGCCCCTTTAACCATTTTCATGCTAACATCGCATATTCTTTACAAAACTATTGTGCACTAACCTTAAAACCTTCGCCCGATATCCTGAGCAACAAGCTAATGTCTAACAAGTTCGTCTTTCGCCAACATAGCGTGTTCTGCATGCATACTCGTAGATTTAACGTCTCCATTGAAACCTAGGCATTTTTGCCGTGATATAGAAAGAAAGATTACGGTTAATGAGGCGGACGATTAAACCAGTGACGGACAATCGAGGTTCTACTGTATACTTGTTAACATAACCATTAGGGTGCAGCTAAATTTATATTGGGAATAAATTGGCTACTTGTAGTGCTTAACAAAATTTAATGCCCAAGCTCGGATCCCTTTAGAATTATTTACCCGCATACGTACCTATTTTCCCGGGTTTCCCTTATCCCGTAAAAATGAGTGACGGATAAATTTAAGTTTTATGGACCCCGGGCTCATTTACAGGCCATTTCAACAATTTCTTCTTTGCCGTCCGATATGAAGTAACTGGTTAAAGGACATTTAGCATAAAAAAAAAAAAAAAAAAAAAAAAAAAAAAAAAAAAAAAAACATACATTTGATTTGATACATTGAGAAGTTAACAGGAAATTTAGTACGTGATTTCTGGCATTGTTCAATTAAAATAATTTCAAATTCATGTTACAGTGTATATCAGTTCAAATCAACATGCATTTATCCGTAAACTTCTCTTAAAATGTTTCCTTTATATGTATATACGTTGAGAATTCATTACGCTGATTTGCCCCAACGTAGTTCGTGCACACTTACTGTTTTTTTTTTGTTTTTTTTTAAATTCGAAATGTTAAAACTCTTTCATATATTATACATTCTGTAGAAATAAGCATTCTTGAGAGAAAACATTTCCAATAAACCCGAGGGCGTGTTAGTTGGCGAGCTTATAAACTGTATCGGCCATGGACGTCGCTAACGGGGGATAAGGGTGCCCTCCCCTGGTAAATAAATGAATTTAATGCACTGTGAATGACTGGCTATTAGACTATTGTTTTAATTTTGATGCAAAGAACAATTTTTCCTCGGTGTATTCGTACAAAAGACATACTTGATTGTTCATAGCACCTGTGTTACAAATGAGCTCGCCAGCGATGTTATTCACGTTTTTAATGTGCAAATAAGGAATGCATTATTTTCAATTATTAGCTACATACATATATTAAATATTGACGTCAACAATAATTCCTTACCGACAGTTATAAATGTTTAATTTATCCCGCGCCCCAACATTAGTTATAAGATTTTTATTTTTGTACAAATTGTTACGTTGAAGTCCATGAGAATTCATACTGACAGATTCAAAACATAAAGCCTGTAATATAATTATATAATCAAATCAATTTAGCATAAATTATTAATAGGGTTGTTCGCAACAAATACGAGAACTCGTCTTTTACAGTTTTGGAGCGCAGAATAATGAATTGATATTGTTCGATCGCGAAGTTGTAACATCCAGCCCCTCCCTGATAAGTCTGCCGACGCCCATGGTGCCGCTCCCTAAGAAATTTAGGGAACCACTAAATGCTATTTTGTATAGCTGCTGTGGTGGTGATTGAACAGTAGCCGGTTAAATAACGTAATTATCTTATTTTTCAGTGAGATTGCAACTTGTAATAGTAAAGGACGTAAACTTGTGTGAAGACGTTAACCGTAAAGCCTTTCTAATCTGTTGCACTGAGAGGAGCAGGCAAGTTGACGCCTACCTACCATTCTCTCATGTCACAACGCTTTTGGAAGGCTGCGGCCAACACACAGTTGCGAAATAAGCGAGCGACTATCATCACGTGAAAGGACCTGAAACCAGTCCAAAAACATTTTTCACATTTCAACTCTGTCACTTGAGGATAATCTCTTATTAGTGACGTGCTCTGAAAGTCAACACTCTGGAATACATAACATAACGGAATATGGTTGAAGTAACGTTAAATGCTAAAACTTGGCCAACATTTTCAAGCAATTCAGAATTAGAAAGTGATAGAGTGAGACTGAAAAATTGAATGCCATAGCCGGGATTTGAACCAAGGATCTACCGGTTACCGCCCGGCTGCTCTACCTACTGAAATACCATGGCCAACGTGCCGACACGACATTAAATTCTCCAACTCAGTCTCATTTTCCCGGGAAAGCATACAAGAAAATCTCAAATTCATGAGAACATACCGTAATGGTGTACTGTAAGTACCTACCTGAGCCCAGGGCTTAAGTACTTTCAGTAGAGTAAGTCACCATTAGGGTGTGTTATCTCGTATGAATTTGGAATCTCCCTATGGTTTACCGCGAAAATGTGAGTTGGAGAATTTAATGTTGCGTCGGAACAGTTGGACGGAGCTCAGGAGATCCGTGGTTCAAATCCCAGATACGGCATTGAATTTTTGAGTCTCACTCCATCCGTTTCCAACCTTGCCCAACACACGACTACTCTGGAAGAACTGTTAATTTGCAATTCAAAATTAATTTGCACGTAAAAACAAAACTTAGTTTGAACAAGTGATGGCGCCATAACACAATTTCTCGATAGCGACACTGAATTTTAAGCACCGATACTCAATGCACTACACGCACTCCATGAAATACTGCAGAGGCGGCAGTTGTTCATTGAATTGTGTTCTTATTAACAGTTTTATCTGCATAAACGCATGCAACCAATTTTGTTTTTGTTTCCATATTCAGATGTCGCGGTATCACGTTCTCGCAGTGCCGGGAAGCCCGTACACCTTTTCAATAGCTTCACTCGGTAGGTATATGAATGTACCATGCTGCTTTAATTGCCTTCTATTGTGACTTATCGCACGCGAAGCATTTTTCTGCATATTTCACTCGCTGTCCCATTATTAAGACTACTGTCTAGTTCAAAACAGTTCATGTTTTACTTAATTTCACTATTGCACGTCGATACAACAAACACAGAAATTAGTTGTACGTTATACCTGTATTTATAGTCGTGACCCGAGTTTAGCTTGCGAAACACAAGCACATGGAAGGGAATAACAAACATATCTCCATGCGCTGTATTAGATGTCCAATGTCTAAAGCTCTGAATTGTTTTCTGCTGGACTCACAGAGTTTGGTCACAAGACTAGGTAAATGCAATGGCCGAGAATATGTCGACAAGCCGGATTATTGTAAAAACATATAGAGCGTTAGTTAAATCAGCTTCATTTACAACTCGGTTAACGCTAGTGCCTCTACTCTACGGCATGTATTCGTTTAGACACGTCTGTAAGGAATGTTGCGTTCACTCTCAATCGCTCATTCACTCGGTCGCTCACTCAGGCTCTCACATATTCACTCTCGGTCGCTCACTCAGGCTCTCACACATTCACTCTCGGTCGCTCACTCCGGCTCACTCACACATTCGCTCACACATTCGCTCACACATTCGCTCACACATTCGCTCACACATTCGCTCACACATTCACTCACACACTCACTCACACAATCACTCACACAATCACTCACACAATCACTCACACAAGCACTCACACAATCACTCACACAATCACTCACACATTCACTCAGTCGCTCACTCAGTCGCTCACTCAGTCGCTCACTCAGTCGCTCACTCAGTCGCTCACTCAGTCGCTCACTCAGCCGCTCACTCAGCCGCTCACTCAGTCGCTCACTCAGTTGCTCACTCAGTCGCTCACTCAGTCGCTCACTCAGTCGCTCACTCAGTCGCTCACTCAGTCGCTCACTCAGTCGCTCACTCACACAATCACTCACACAATCACTCACACAATCACTCACACAATCACTCACACAATCACTCACACATTCACTCACACATTCACTCACACAATCACTCACACAATCACTCACACAATCACTCACACAATCACTCACACAATCACTCACACAATCACTCACACATTCACTCACACATTCACTCACACATTCACTCACACATTCACTCATTCGCTCACTCATTCGCTCACTCATTCGCTCACTCAGTCGCTCACTCACACATTCACTCACACATTCACTCACACATTCACTCACACATTCACTCACACATTCACTCACACATTCACTCAGTCGCTCACTCACACAATCACTCAGTCGCTCACTCACACAATCACTCAGTCGCTCACTCACACAATCACTCACACAATCACTCACACATTCACTCAGTCGCTCACTCACACAATCACTCACACATTCACTCACACATTCACTCAGTCGCTCACTCAGTCGCTCACTCAGTCGCTCACTCAGTCGCTCACTCACACAATCACTCAGTCGCTCACTCACACAATCACTCAGTCGCTCACTCACACATTCACTCACACATTCACTCACACAATCACTCACACATTCACTCAGTCGCTCACTCACACATCCACTTACACAATCACTCACACATTCACTCAGTCGCTCACTCACACATTCACTCAGTCGCTAACACATTCACTCACACATTCACTCACACATTCACTCACACAATCACTCACGCATTCACTCAGTCGCTCACTCACACAATCACTCACACAATCACTCACACATTCACTCACACATTCACTCACACATTCACTCACACAATCACTCACACAATCACTCACACATTCACTCACACATTCACTCACACATTCACTCACATTCACTCACACATTCACTCACACATTCACTCACACAATCACTCACACAATCACTCACACATTCACTCACACAATCACTCACACAATCACTCACACAATCACTCACACAATCACTCACACATTCACTCACACAATCACTCACACATTCACTCACACAATCACTCACACAATCAGTCACACAATCACTCACACAATCACTCACACAATCACTCACACAATCACTCACACTATCACTCACACTATCACTCACACTATCACTCACACTATCACTCACACTATCACTCACACATTCACTCGCACAATGACTCGCACAATCACTCACACAATCACTCACACAATCACTCACACAATCACTCACACAATCACTCACACAATCACTCACACAATCACTCACACAATCACTCACACAATCACTCACAATCACTCACACGGTCGCTCACACGGTCGCTCACACGGTCGCACACACGGTCGCTCACACGGTCGCACACACGGTCGCTCACACGGTCACTCACACAATCACTCACACATTCACTCACACATTCACTCACACATTCACTCACACATTCACTCACACAATCACTCACACAATCACTCACACATTCACTCACACATTCACTCACACAATCGCTCACACAATCGCTCACACATTCACTCACACATTCACTCACACATTCACTCACACAATCACGCACACATTCACTCACACATTCACTCACACATTCACTCACACATTCACTCACACATTCACTCAATCGCTCACTCAGGCTCACCCACACATTCACTCTCGTTCGCTCACTCAGGCTCACTGGCACATTCACTCTCGGTCGCTCACTCAGGCACACTGGCACATTCACTCTCGGTCGCTCACTCAGGCTCTCACACATTCACTCTCGGTCGCTCACTCAGGCACACTGGCACATTCACTCTCGGTCGCTCACTCAGGCTCACTCACACATTCACTCTCGGTCGCTCACTCAGGCTCTCACACATTCACTCTCGGTTGCTCACTCAGGCTCTCACACATTCACTCTCGGTCGCTCACGCATTCACTCTCGGTCGCTCACTCAGGCTCTCACATTCACTCTCGGTCGCTCACGCATTCACTCTCGGTCGCTCACTCGGGCTCATTCACACATTCACTCTCGGTCGCTCACTCGGGCTCACTCACACATTCACTCTCGGTCGCTCACGCATTCACTCTCGGTCGCTCACTCAGGCTCACTGGCACATTCACTCTCGGTCGCTCACTCAGGCTCACTCACACATTCACTCTCGGTTGCTCACTCAGGCTCACTGGCACATTCACTCTCGGTCACTCACTCAGGCTCACTCACACATTCACTCTCGGTCGCTCACTCAGGCTCACTGGCACATTCACTCTCGGTCGCTCACTCGGGCTCACTCACACATTCAGTCAGGGTCGCTCACTTGGGCTCACTCACACATTCACTCTCGCTCGCTCACTCACGCTCTCTCGCTCAGTTACTCGCGCTCTCTCGCTCAGTCACTCGCGCTCTCTCGCTCAGTCACTCACGCTCTCTCGCTCAGTGACTCTCGCTCAGTGACACACGCTCTCTCGCTCAGTGAGTCACTCTCTCGCTCGATCACACCCTCTCTCTCGCTCGATCACACCCTCTCTCTCTCTCGCTCGATCACACCCTCTCTCTCTCTCGCTCGATCACACCCTCTCTCTCTCGCTCGATCACACCCTCTCTCTCTCGCTCGATCACACCCTCTCTCTCGCTCGTTCACACCCTCTCTCGCTCGGTCACACCCTCTCTCTCGCTCGTTCACACCCTCTCTCTCGCTCGATCACACCCTCTCTCTCGCTCGATCACACCCTCTCTCTCTTTCGCTCGATCACACACTCTTTCGCTCGATCACACACTCTCTCTCTTTCGCTCGATCACACACTCTCTCTCTTTCGCTCGATCACACACTCTCTCTTTCGCTCGATCACACCCTCTCTCTTTCGCTCGATCACACCCTCTCTCTTTCGCTCGATCACACCCTCTCTCTTTCGCTCGATCACACTCTCTCTGTCGCTCGATCACACTCTCTGTCGCTCGATCACAACCTCTCGCTCGATCACACCCTCTCTCTCGCTCGATCACACCCTCTCTCTCTCGCTCGATCACACCCTCTATCTCTCGCTCGATCACACCCTCTCTCTCTCGCTCGATCACACCCTCTCTCTCTCGCTCGAACAGTCTCTCTCGCTCGAACAGTCTCTCTCTCTCGCTCGAACAGTCTCTCTCTCGCTCGAACAGTCTCTCTCTCGCTCGAACACCCCATCTCTCTCTCGCTCGGACACCCCATCTCTCTCACTCGAACACATCATCTCTCTCGCTCGAACACATCATCTCTCTCGCTCGAACACACCCTCTCTCTCGTTGGAACACACCCTCTCTCTCGTTGGAACACACCCTCTCTGTCGCTCGAACACACCCTCTCTCTCTCTCGCTCGAACACACCCTCTCTCTCTCTCGCTCGAACACACCCTCTCTCTCTCTCGCTCGAACACACCCTCTCTCTCTCTCGCTCGAACACACCCTCTCTCTCTCACTCGAACACAACCTCTCTCTCTCTCGTTCGAACACACCCTCTCTCGCTCGAACACATCCTCTCTCTCTCGCTCGAACACACCCTCTCTCTCCCGCTCGAACACACCCTCTCTCTCCCGCTCGAACACACCCTCTCTCTCTCGCTGGGACACACTCTCTCGCTCGAACACACCCTCTCTCTCTCGCTCGAACACACCCTCTCTCTCCCGCTCGAACAGACCCTCTCTCTCTCGCTGGAACACACTCTCTCGCTCGAACACACCCTCTCTCTCGCTCGAACACACCCTCTCTCTCTCGCTCGAACACACCCTCTCTCGCTCGAACACACCCTCTCTCGCTCGAACACAACCTCTCTCTCGCTCGAGCACACCCTCTCTCTCTCGCTCGAGCACACCCTCTCTCTCTCTCGCTCGAACACACCCTCTCTCTCGCTCGAACACACCCTCTCTCTCTCTCGCTCGAACACACCCTCCATCTCTCTCTCGCTCGAACACACCCTCCATCTCTCTCTCTCGCTCGAACACACCCTCTATCTCTCTCTCGCTCGAACACACCCTCTATCTCTCTCTCTCGCTCGAACACACCCTCTATCTCTCTCTCTCGCTCGAACACACCCTCTCTCTCTCGCTCAAACATAACCTCTCTCGCTCAAACATAACCTCTCTCGCTCAAACACACCCTCTCTCGCTCAAACACACCCTCTCTCGCTCACACACCCTCTCTCGCTCACACACCCTCTCTCTCACGATCACTAACTCACACGCTCACCTACCCAAGCAGTCACCCATTTCGTTCACTCACTCACTCACCCTCTTTCCCACCTAACCACTCACCAATACCTTCGCTTTGCCGCTAATTCAGGTACTTTGTCTCTCGCTCACCTATGTGCCCACTCACCTACTGTATGACCAGGACAAGAAGGCAAGAAGGAATGTGTAGCGTAATCATTGTGCTTCCCGCGCGGTGTTTCTGCCTAGTTTCCGAGTATGACGAGGATGCTAGGCTCGTTTAAAATACACAATGTTGTCACATAACTCACCCATAGCTAGAAATATGCACTCTTATACACTCATTTCCTGGTAAACAGATCTGCTACCGGAGTAGATACACAGTTCAAGCTCCCTCTGCCCTTCATTCCCCTCTAGCCTTCTTGTCATGGGTATACAGTACACATACACCTCGCTGGGTCACTCAAACTAGCTTAATCACTCACCCCCTCTCTCACTCCCACCCCCCTCTCCCACTCCCACACCCCTGTCCCACTCCCACACCCCTCTCCCACACCCCCTCTCCCACTCCCACACTCCCTCTCCCACTCCCACCCCCCTCTCCCACTCCCACCCCCCTCTCCCACTCCCACCCCCCTCTCCCACTCCCACCCCCCTCTCCCACTCCCACCACCCTCTCCCACTCCCACACCCCTCTCCCACACCCCCTCTCCAACTCCCCCAATTCCCCTCGCCGCCTCTCCCACTCCCGCTCACCGCCTCTCCCACTCCCGCTCACCGCCTCTCCCACTCCCGCTCACCGCCTCTCCCACTCCCGCTCACCGCCTCTCCCACTCCCGCTCACCGCCTCTCCCACTCCCGCTCACCGCCTCTCCCACTCCCCCTCACCCCTCTACCCACTCTACCCACTCTACCCACTCTCTCTCCCACTACACATCACCCCCTCTCCCACTACACATCACGCCCTCGCGCACTCCCCTCTCCCACACTCCTCTCTCGCACACACCTCTCTCGCACACACCTCTCTCGCACACACCTCTCTCGCACACACTTCTCTCCCACACTCCTCCTCTCTCGCACACTCCTCCTCTCTCGCACACTCCTCCTCTCTCGCACACTCCTCCTCTCTCGCACACTCCTCCTCTCTCGCACACTCCTCCTCTCTCGCACACTCCTCCTCTCTCGCACACTCCTCCTCTCTCCCACACTCCTCCTCTCTCGCACACTCCTCCTCTCTCCCACACTCCTCCTCTCTCCCACACTCCTCCTCTCTCCCACACTCCTCCTCTCTCCCACACTCCTCCTCTCTCCCACACTCCTCCTCTCTCCCACACTCCTCCTCTCTCCCACACTCCTCCTCTCTCCCACACTCCTCCTCTCTCCCACACTCCTCCTCTCTCCCACACTCCTCTCTCCCACGCCCCTCCTCTCTCCCACGCTCCTCGTCTCTCCCACGCTCCTCGTCTCTCCCACACTCCTCGTCTCTTCCACACTCCTCGTCTCTCCCACACTCCTCGTCTCTCCCACACTCCTCGTCTCTCCCACACACCTCTCCCACACTCCTCCTCTCTCCCACACTCCTCCTCTCTCCCACACTCCTCCTCTCTCCCACACTCCTCCTCTCTCCCACACTCCTCCTCTCTCCCACACTCCTCCTCCCTCCCACACTCCTCCTCCCTCCCACACCCCTCCTCCCTCCCACACCCCCTTTTCTGCCACACTCCCTCTCTCAACCGCCTCCCTTCTCTCTCCCGCCCCCTCTCTTGCATCCCCTCTCTCTCCTACTCCCCCTCTCTTGCATCCCCTCTTTCTCCTACTCCCTCTCTCTTGCATCCCTTCTCTCTCTTACTCCCTCGCCCCCACCTCTCTGTCTCTCTCCCCAAGCCCTCTTTCACCCTTCCCCTCGCTCGCTCACAGGAAATGCAGTCAAGGTCTACAAAACACTGTACTCAGCTAGTCCTTGGAAACGCGGGGCAGTAGCTCAAGTCACGACAGTTTCAAATACATATTTAGCATAAAGTTAAACGCAATAATTTCAATGTACAACAATATAATTTAAAGATGCCAAAAAAGGTTTCGCTGGTTTATCTCGAACTGTTATACATTTCGATACCGCCAACTATCGAGGTCTCATCCCTACTTTGGACTTTAAGTTATATGACATTATATAGCTTTTGCTCTAAGAGCCCTTCAAGGTTTCTGCATGTGAGAAATTAAATGCCCAAGAATACACGGTCTGATAGCCTCCATTTTCTTCGAATGTCTTTTGCTCGAATTTGATTTTTCTCGCATTTTTGCGCGTGAAAAATTTTCCAACGTTGAAAACAGTAGAAACTGGTTTGTTTCCAGTAGAAACGCAGAAAATGAACTTAAACTGGCGTATTGTGTTTACTACATTTTTAAGTTGCTCAGCATATGACATAAGTTAATTCGATTACTGAGGATAAAGTTTTACAAAATTATGCTAGAAAGTTTCACTTTTTTCTGAAACAACCTTAAGTGAAAGCATTTTGTATAACTGTTTTAGGGGCTATTGCTTATGTAATATGGTAAAGCTTTTACTTTTTTTCAAAAGTAAGATTTCTGCAAAGTGTGCCACGCCCCATAGATAGTATAACGTGAAACAAAGTTTTGTTTTTGTAAAAACAAAAAGATATCTACGCCAAAATTAAAACATTTGCATAAAAACTCCAACATGTATAATTAATCTAGGAGTACTCCATAAGAAGTACGGTTTCACAATTCTTTGCTTCTTTATCGTGTCTTTTCGCATACAATTTTTGCCCCAAAAGAAGCTTGAAGTGCTGTGTTTATCATTGAGATGGTTTACAGTCTTCCTTTGTAGTACAGTTAACGGCGTTTATATATATACCTTATTTTCTTTGGTTTTTACATGAGAGTTCAATGAATATAAATGTGTTAATTCATATTAATGATAATTCCTCAGTCTGAGTAGGCGACTAGAAGACTTCAGTGGTTATACTCTGCACTCTTCTCTTCCATACTGTAGGCCAGGCTAGACAGTGAAACCTTGCATTCGTCGATACTCCCCCCCCCCCCCCTCCCCCAAAGTCCTTCGGTTTACATCTTATAAGCTAATGCAAATTTTCGACTGGACGTAGTACTGTTTTCTTTCAATAACCCGCAATGTTTTTCATTATAGTTTACGAAACCTCAATCAGAAATTGAAACGCTCACGCATTCATCCATATAATATAAAACAAAAGCATGTTTCGGAAAATGAATGTTACTTATCGGAGTTGTTAGAGTATACATCGTATATCGATCGTAACATGTAAAATGTTAAAGGCAAAGTAGTGAAAAATGTTGGCAAATGTATTGGTAAGCATTCTCTTCGTTTTCTGCAATGTATGCAGGATCGAAGACATTCTTAACAACATATAAAAATCAAGGGAACGAATGTTCAATAGCCAATTACATGCACATTGTTGCCAGGAACACGTGTATACGGCATGACATAATTACTGCACCTTTCAACACTAACTTTAAGGAAACGAGAAGAGTAGCAAACAACAAAAAGAATTTGTTGGCCATCGTAGACCAATGTACGTTTTAAACTAGAGAGGGAGGGAGAGAGAATGAGACAGACAGGTGGATAGACTTTATGGAGACTTTTATTCTGCATTTCATAGATTTGTAGAAAAACGCTTTGGCAACAGCGCATTTTCCCTCATTGGCGAGATAGAATTTCGAGAGAGTGGTCCAGAGTAGAATGTGCGCTAATTTCCGCCCCACTTTTATTATTTTCCTGGTAGTTTTTCGCCATTTACTGACACATATACACAGACATTTACAAACACACAAGACCTATGCCCGAAGCGGGACTGGGATCCACGTTCCCCTGCGCCACGAAGCACGAAAACACTTCAGTCATGGGGACCGACCTTTCGGAAGGCGACTGCGACTGCATTGTGGGAATTTAATTTTTTATAGTGGCGTTTACTCCCAATTAATTCACATTTGTAATGAAACCGTTCGTGCACTGAAAGCAACTGAAGCCGAAACACCTGTTCTAACTTGCAAACTTTAACTGCACCGTTTTGCTTTTACACGCTTAACTGTTTTGTGTATGTGGAGAGGGGGGTGGGTACGCCAGGCGTTGCGAAAATGTTTCCTTTCGCCGATCGTCAAATATCCAACACGGTCTACACCAGGCGTGTCAAACAGCACTCGCCAGGTGTGAAAATATTCCCCTATTTTCCCTCCCTTCAAATCGGAGAACGAGAAAAACAAAGCGAAAACCGGTTCTACTAGCGCGTGCTACTGCAGTTAAGGAGGAGTGGACTCCTCTCTTCACACCCTCGGAGTGATGTTTGACATGCCTGGTCTACACCAAACAGCAATGTGTTAAACAAACGGACACTCCGAGAGAGACAGAGAGAGAGAGAGAGAGAGAGAGAGAGAGAGAGAGAGAGAGAGAGAGAGAGAGAGGAGTCGCAGTGCCTTCTTTG